>CM044015.1:38484161-38617121 GCA_024085815.1 Flaveria linearis
AACCCCACAGGCCTCCACACATCCCACTGCTCCAAAGCATGAAGAGAAGTCAACTGAAACAGCTGCTGTTGCTCAAGAAGTTGACTGGAGCTTCATGGTACAGGATGTGACTCCTGCTCAAGCACTAATGGCCGGAACAGATGATGATCAGGTATATGAACATCTTTGTACTGCTGCCTGTATTGCTAAAGTTAAACTCTATAAGGATTACATTTCGGAAATCAGATCTGAGGTTGAGTCTTTAAATGTGCTAAAATCTGATTTTAAAAGAGCTGAATCTGACTATCAAAAGAAAATTGAAGAGTTAGAGAAAACTGTGTCTCTTTTAAAACATGAAAAGACCAACTATAAGACTAAAATCAAAGATCTGATATCCAAACTATCTGAAGTTCAAGCCCAGTTGGTCACAGCTGAGGCTCAGGCCAGGAAGCAAGCTATTGCTGAGCAAAGTTTCCAAACTATTCTTGCATCAACCTCTCATTCCAAAATAAAAACAAAGAAGGGTTGGGAACCAATGAAATAGCTCCACCACACTCTTATGAGTCTATTAGACTACCTAGATGTGGTACTGAAGAGCAAGAGGTTCCAACTACTGACCCTTCTCCATTGGAACAAAAGGATGAGGCAAAAATAGTGGCCACCACAGGGGAGAAACAGGAGGACATACTCATCTCCACCTGTGAAGACCAAATCCTAACCACCAAGGAAAGAAGAAGCAGAGCTAAAGCTGCTAGAAGGACTGCCAAGAAGGTTGCAGAGTCCAAGCTTAAGATTGACCCAAAGCAAAAGAGTGTCTTCATTTCTGCCGGATTCCAAGTGGTAGGTACTCCTGATTCAGGAAAGGAGTGTAGTACCAGCACTCCTGTCCTACCGAAGGATCAGAAGTTGAAAGGGAAAGTTGCTGATGAAGAAAAGAAATCCAAGAAACAGCAACCTGCAAGTTCCCAGAAGGCTAGCATTGCATGCATAATGTGTGGTCTACACAACCACATGGCTAAAGATTGTTACTACAATCCAGCAAGCACACATTATGTAAATAATACTAGAAGAGAAGGAGTCAGAGAAGATTTCTCAGTTGGACCACTTCAAACGGTCCAAATGATGAAAAAGGGAAAATTGGTCTCGGAAGCCAAGTTGCTTTGGGAAGGAAGTACTCCTTCCGAAGGGAAAATGGCTTCGGAAGCTAAACCTTCTAAGTTTCGGAAGAACAAGAAGGCTCCCTTGAAACCATCTCAGAAGAAGACTGCTTCGGAAGAAAAGGTGGTGAAGGCTTCTTCCGAAAAGAAAGAAGCTTCGGAAGAAGACCATGCTGCAAAAGCTTCAACAAGCTCATCCTCAAAGATCAACCAAGGGATGGATTGGAAGATTAAAGAAGATGCTGCAGCCCAAACCTCTTCTTCAACGACCTCTATTGAACCCCAATGCATATCCTTTGGTTTAATTATGTCACTATCTTTGGAAGAGCCCAAGACCTGCAAGTCTTGGGCTTCCAAACAAAACTAACCATCTCATCTTATGTGCAGGGACATCCATTTGACAAGAACAACAATGTCTGGATTGTAGATAGTGGATGCTCCAGGCACATGACAGGGAACAGATCTCTCCTTCAACAATTCCAGAACTTTGATGGAGGGCCTGCCCAATTTGGAGGTCCTGCCCAATTTGGAGGTGAGGCCGGGGGATATATTTCTGGCAGAGGAAGTATATCCAATGGCAGAATAAACATTGACAAAGTTCACTTTGTCAAACAGCTTGAACACAATCTATTAAGTGTTTCTTAATTCTGTGACCAGAAGCATCAGATGCTTTTCATAGAACATGAGTGCATTATCCTCAAACCAGGGATGACAATTCCTCCGGAATTGGTGCTTCTTAGATCTCCCAGGAAAGGGGATATGTACAAGCTGGATATGAACAATGCTTCTCCTATGGGTGAAGTATCATGCTTTCTTTCCAAAGCTGATAGTGATGAGTCAACACTATGGCATAAACGCATGTGTCATGTGAATTTTAAAACAATGAATAAATTGGCTAAAAATAACTTGGTACATGGTTTGCCTAAAAAGGAATTTTTCTGCAAAGATAACTGTGTTGCATGCCTGAAAGGGAAACAACACAGATCATCTCATAAATCCAAATGTGTTAACTCTATCACTACTCCATTACACTTATTGCACATGGATCTCTTTGGACCCACAAGTATAATGAGCATTGGAAGGAAATCGTACTGCCTTGTGATAGTTGATGATTTTACAAGATTTACATGGGTATTCTTTTTAAGAAGTAAAGATGAAACTGCTGAAACTTTAAAATCTTTTATTCTTAAAATAGAAAATCAAATTGATCACAAGGTTAAGATCATTAGAAGTGATCAAGGGACTGAGTTTAAGAACTTTGTTCTTGACTCATTCTGTGACTCAAAAGGGATTGCCAGACAATATAGTGCTCCCAGAACTCCTCAACAAAACGGTGTTGCTGAGAGGAGGAACAGGACACTTATTGAGGCTGCTCGAACCATGTTAGCTGATTCAAAGCTGCCTCTAACATTCTGGGCAGAGGCAGTCAGCACTGCATGCTATGTGCAGAACATGGTTCTTGTAGTTAAGCCCCATGGAAAAACCCCTTATGAGTTATGGAACAAGAGGCCACCGTTCCTTGGCTTTCTAAGGTCCTTTGGCTACAGGTGTACTATACTTAACACAAAAGACAATTGAGCAAAATTTGCTGAGAAGTCGGATGATGCTATCTTTGTTGGATACTCTTCTAGCTCCAAAGCTTATAGAGTATACAACATCAAGAATCAACAATTTGAGGAGTCATCCAATATAGTTGTTAATGAGCACACTCCTTGTGTTAGGGGGAATGGACCTGAGTATATCTTTGATTTAGAATTGTTTCCAAACTATTCTAAACAATCTTGTGAGAATGTTTCAGCTGGAACAGGTGCTCAAGGTGATGCTGATGCTGATGCAGATCAACTATTTGAGCTTCCCAGACCTCTTTCAAATTCTCCAAGAGCTGAAAGGCAACAAGCTTCAACCATTCACAGGTCTGATAGTGTAACTATCTCCAGGAATAGTGAAACTTCAACAAGTGAATCACTTGATCAACCTCAAAGCTCTTCAGGTGATCCACTACAACACCAGGTTAAGGGAAGTAGTATTCTGAAGGAACAGGCAACTGTTAATACTACTTCACAACCAACCATTGATGAAGTTTCCCAATCGTTCAATCAGTCCTCATTGAATGACTTTGAAACAGCAGTTGGACAGAGTAATCCAGTTCCTGATCAGAATATATCCAATCTGGACTTATCTCTGCAACTGGAAGTGATTCCTCGCCTTAGGATTCACAAAACTCATCCAACTGAGAACATCATAGGGAATGTCTCTGAGGGTGTGAGAACAAGAGGACAAACTCATCATGGGAATGTCTGCTTGTACTCATGCTTCTTGTCTCAGATGGAGCCAAAGAAGGTAGAAGATGCCTTAAAGGATAGTAGTTGGGTTGAATCAATGCAGGAGGAGCTGCTTCAATTCAGAAGACAAAAGGTCTGGAATCTATGCCCACTACCATCTGGTCAAGTACCCATAGGCACTAAATGGGTATTCAGGAACAAGAAAGATGATAGAGGCTTGATTATCAAGAACAAGGCAAGAATAGTAGTTCAAGGATACACCCAGGAGGAAGGAATTGATTATACTGATGTCTTTGCACCTGTTGCAAGACTTGAGGCAGTTAGGATCTTCCTTGCTTATGCTGCATCCAAGAACTTCACAGTCTACCAACTTGATGTCAAGTGTGCTTTTCTATATAGGGATATAGATAAAGAAATCTATGTATGTCAACCTCCAGGATTTGAAGACCCACAGCACCTCAACTATGTGTGCAAACTGGATAAAGCTCTATATGGGCTGCACCAAGCACCTAGGCTGTGGTATGAGACCTTGTCTCAGTTTCTCCTGAAGAATGGATACACTAGAGGTACCATTGACAAGACTCTTTTCATCAGAGTGAGTGGAAAAGACATTTTGCTTGTACAAGTCTATGTTGATGACATCATATTTGGTTCTTCAAACGACCAAATGTGCAAGGACTTTGAAAGCATTATGAAGCAGAAGTTTGAGATGAGTTCCATGGGAAAAATGGACTTTTTCCTGGGAATTCAGGTGAAACAGATGAAGGAAGGGTTCTTCATAAGTCAATCTAAGCATGTCTCAGACATCTTTGATAGATTTGAAATGAAGAATTGTAAACTAGCCAAGACACCCATACCCAGAAACCATAATCTTTGCCTTGACCTTGAGGGGGAGGATACTGATCAACATCAGTATAGAGCAATCATTGGTTCTCTGATGTATCTCACTACTAGTAGACCAGATATCATGTTTGCCACATGCATTTGTGCAAGATATCAGGCTGCTCCAAAGGTGTCTCACCTAGCTGCTGCAAAGAGAATCCTCAGATACCTCAAAGGAGCACCTAAACTAGGTCTCTGGTATCCAACAAATAGTGATTTCAATCTCTATGGATATTCTGACAGTGACTATGGTGGCTGCAACATTGACAAGAAATCAACATCAGGAGGATGTCAATTTCTTGGTGGAAGGATTATCTCATGGCAATGCAAGAAACAATTCTGTGTCTTTACATCAACTGCTGAAGCTGAATACATTGCTGCTGCTAGCTGCTGTGCTCAATTGCTCTGGATTCAAAATCAGATGTTAGACTATGGATTCAACTTCATGACTACTCCTATCCATATTGACAACAACAGTGCTATCTCCATTACTGAGAATCCGGTGAAGCACTCCAAGACAAAGCACATTGATATCAGGTATCATTTCATTAGAGATATTCATGAGAAACATCTGATCAAGTTAATCAAAGTTGACTCAAATGAACAATATGCTGATTTGTTCATAAAGGCATTTGATGAACAAAGATTTAAGTATCTCATATCAGCTATTGGGATGATAAATATTGATTAACTACCTCTTTTGAAAAAGCTTTTTAAATGTGTAATGTCTTGTGTCAATACAATTTAAGCCCTATTACAAAAGATCTTTAAATTATTCTAAGTGTAAATTCCTTCCGAAGAGGAACTAACTCTCGGAAGATATTCTTGAATATCTTTCGAAGCCAAAATTCCTCAATGGAAATTGTCTTCTCGGAAGAGTTTTTGGTCTCGGAAGAAGCGATTGATTTTACATCAGATCTACTTCCGAACCTTATAGGACTCTCCATTCGGAAAGATAACTTTACCTTCGGAAGCAATGCTTTGCTTCGGAAGAGAAAGTACCTTCAAAAGACCATTTTACCTTTGGAAGCAATGCCTTGCTTCGGAAGAGAAATTGACTTCGGAAGACCATTACCTTCGAAAATGTTTTACATTCGGAAGTAAAGGTTTTTATATGTAACGGATATCTTTTGGGCCCCACTCTGTAAAAAGTAAAGATTTTGTTCATGATGGTCAGATTATTTAAAATTATCCTTTGCCGCCACTATCATTTCTCCGCCGTAAACCACCATACCACCCACAGTAACCCCAAATAGTTACCCTATTACCGCCACTACCACAATTCATCCCTTTTAAATAATCTTGACTGATCAATTTCATCTTCTTTTACCAATTTACTTCCCTAACTATTCCCTTCACTGTCAAACCTGCAATTTCACCCCAAATTTCAAGCTTACCTTTTCTTCAATGGCGCTAAACCCCTAGCACAACCAAGTTGCATTACTTGATTCATCAAAGGATGCCGACTTCACCCAAATCATCACCTTTCTTACCGAATCCACATACCTCACTTGTAAATCCTCTAAAAATCTCCCAAGAACAATAACTCACGATCTCAATCTTGTGAACGCGGAATATAAACAAGATTGGAGTAGAAAAGAAGATTGGATTGAACAATAAATGCTTTTGCGATTGAAACAAACAACCTATTACAGGTCTTGTGCGATTTCGCACAGATATGTATGATTATCAATGAAAAGCTTAATTACAAAACGAAATCTAGCTATTTATACTAAACACATGGTTCTCGCGCGAGATGCCTTTCGCGCGGCCTTGGCTTTCGCGTGGCAGCTGTTCTCGCGTGGAGGCTTGTCTCGCATGGGCTGCTTCTCGCGTGACTTATTCCTGTCGCGTGGATCTGGTTTCGCATATGATGTTTTGCCGAGCCTTGATTTGTCTTCTACAATCTCCCCCTAGGCTCGGTGAAACATAATCAATCAAAGTCAACATTCGCCTTCTTGTAAGATCCAGCATAGGCATACCACTTATTTCTCAGGATCCGGTTAATCATCCATACGTACTGGCAAGATAGAAAATAAACGGACTCATCAGCTGAAATAGGGCAGTGTAACAGCTTGAGTAAGTCGTCTTTGCCAAACTTCATCAAGTCTGCTGGATCAATGATTCGATATGACCTGTCTATACATCTGATCACAGCGTGACCGGAATCCTTCTCACATCTCCATGATAGTAATTGCTTTAACTAGTTGGGAGGAACAGGAGCATGGACTGGAATCTTCCTTTTCTTGAAAGAATTTTCAAAATGAGATCATATAGATCTTTATCAAGTCAAGACTCTGTCCAGCTTTATTTAAAATAAACTGGTTAAGTTGATTGTCAATATAATTTGTCCTTTTAAACTTATACTTCAGGTTTTACTCAGAAACATAATGAGTGATATATATCATGTTTTGTGTTTATTTAATATAAGTCAGTGGATCCCACAATCAGAACTTCTGTAAAGTAATTATTATCCTTCAAGACACTATCGAGATTTTCAAGTCACCCCAATTTGACTTAAACCATGTATTGATGATCAGTGATACCATTTATTGTATTCCTAAGTATAACTATTTGAGCATAACTAGCCTGAGAAATATTTCTTAACCCGGAATATTAACAAGTTTAAGGACTTACTGACAGCCATCCGGACTTACGTCTGCCCTCTCAAGATGTTTAGGACTTACAAGCCATCCGGACTTACATGCCCCATCTTTCGATTTTGCCTTCCAAAGTTAAAAACTATTCTCAAAATAGAAAATATATACCATATAGTATGTATGTCTTTTAGACATATCTTTTGATTTGTTGTGCTTCTTGGCATCTTATATCCTATATGGCCTTTTCCTTTTGGCATCTTTTTGCTCAATTATTTTCCTTTTGTGCTTTTTCTCTTTTTGTTTCTTTTTGTTTCTTTTTACCTTTTTGTATTTTATCTTTTATATATACATATAGTTATGATAATCACTGAATCAATCACATACAGGCTTGAGTATGACAAGATTATATCTCTCAGTCTGTGTTAGAACATTTTTGGCACAGAATCCTGATATGTTCCCCACTAAATCATATCACTTTAATTTAAGTTTAATCACTCAATTATGATCTTTTCATTTCTCAAAGCAAAGCCTATTGACACATCAAATATAATCCAAGTCTATTCGTATTTAAGCTTTTGAAAGTACTTAGACTCTTTTTGAACAGTGTAAAATCATTTCTCATTTAATCATGAAAATTCATTTTATTGATCCAATCTTGACTCCCCCTAAGACCAAAAATATCATTCAAAGCTTATTTCAAGTTTTTCCGTTATATGGCTAAATCATTTTTAAGAAATTGTAAGTTTCCTGTCATTTGTCTTTGAACAACCGCTTTCTACATGCCATAAGCTTTCAATGATCTTTTGCGGTCATTCCTGCATAAGTAGCAAACTTACTTAGTTTTTGGTACCCAAGTCAAACATGCCTTGAGTACATTATGTGTTGCAGCAAGATAAAATGATTTGAGATTGTTATATTTGTTTTGCACATCAGCCTTTTTATTTACACTTTTAAGCTTGACATTTTCCTTTACATCATTAGTCAAATTCTTATCCCGTTTGACATTAAAATCATTAACAACCTTTGATTTCATATTATTTGAAAGTTTTCCACGAGTGAAAAACAGTTTTCTATTATGAGAAATAGAATTATGAAATCTTTGTTTACTTAAAGACTTTTGTCGAAAAGGACAATTGTTTGCCAAATGATTTGTGTTTCCACACTGATAACATCTCTTTTGTTGTGTGTGGAAAATAAACTGTGGATGACAATTATGAAAATTGTCATAAAAACCAAAGTCAGATTGACTAGGTTTAACTTTCTCCACAGTCTCTCGAATCTTTGCCATGTTTGACAATTGCAAATTCATCTTTTGCAGATTCGAGGAAATTGATGAATTATGACCACTTTGGATTGTAGATTTGGCAGTTTTGACTTTTGGAATTGGTGGTGTTGAAATATAAACAGTCTTTGATTCTGCTGGAGTAGGACCAGACTTTGAGTTTTCTGGATGAGGACCAGGCTTAGATATACGAATTGGTGCTGGAGAAGGACCAGGCTTTTGAATGTGCAGATTAAATGCAGAAGAATCATTCACTTGCAAGTCTGGGCTACACATATCTTTATTTACAAGGTTAGCATTATAATGAAGTTTATTTTTAAAGAATCGAGAATTCGTTTCTTTAAAAATATGCTCCTCATTTTCAATTACACCCTTAGAAACAAATCTACTTTTAAAATCCATTTCAATTCTTTCTTTTTGATTTGTCCTTTGATTTGTATTCAAATTATTTTTACTATTAGATTTACACTCATTCAAATCAACCTTCTTTTCATTGCCAGACAAATTTTATTTACAAGCAAATTGTGAAACTTTTACATTCTTATTTTTCAAACATTCATTCTCATTCTCTTCCTCACTCTCACTTTCCCAATCTTCAACCAACCCATCCACCTTCATTTTATCTACAAAAAGATTTTTAGGTGATTGTTTAGGTTTGGGTACTATGATAGGATCAACAGATAAATTTATTTTGACAGAAGGTTTTAAGTCTTGAGATGGAGAGAATCCAATTCTATAAACCATATCAGAATCACAAATATTATCAGATGATGGTAAACATGAGTAATCATGATTAATTGGAGGAGCAATGTTAGAAAATCTAACACCACACTTTCCTCCTTTGATCTTCTGAGTCATTTGTGACTTGATTATTCCTTCAACCATTGTTGATGAAAGTTCAAATTTCTCAACAGTCAATTTAACCGTGGCTAATTCACTGTTGAGTCGATTAATTTCTAGAGCGAGTTCATTGTTTCTATTTGTCAAGTCATTATTAGTACATTCTTTATCATGAAGATTTAATTTCAAATTATATATTGTTTTGTTTAAACCTTCAAGTTTTTCTTGAAAAATCTTTTCATTTGACTTGTGTTTTCTAGCTTGATACTGAAGTTTTTCAACTTCCATTATCAGGCTCTCATTGTGAATTCTGTATCTTTGAACTTTCTCAACACATGTATTTTTACATAGACTATCATATACCTTTGGTTCAGAAGTTTCCCCTTCTGTTTTCTCTACCTTCTTTACCATGAATGCTTTCATTTCATCAGCTGGTTCTTCCACTGGAGCACTAGCAACAGTCTTTGGATCAATGCATGGACTTTTGACTGTGAGCTCAACAGTGTACTTTTCATTCACACTTTCTTCTTCAGCAACCTTTTCAACCTGTTCTTCCTTCACAACATTCTCTTTATCTTCTACCACTTTCTCATCCTCTATTTCAACTTTCTCCTTCTCTTCTTCCACCGTAGCAAACAAACCCTTCAACAAATCATCAGACACAAATTCAGCAAACAAGTTTTCTTCCTCTTCTGGTTCTGTAACAATCTTTGCAACCAAGGCAGTAGACAAATGTAAATCAAGAGCCTCCATTTGATCAGACCAATCATATTCAGCATTAGTTTGAGAAACTAATGCTTTAGTACCACCAGAAGTACTTGCTTTAACTTTCTTTGGCTCTATCTCCACAGTCACCATCTTCTTCGGGCCTTCATTTTGACCAGTTTTTGGTTCAGTACACTCTCTGGCGAAATGACCTGGTTTGTCACAGTTGTAACACCTCAGGTTAGATTTATCAAAACCAATTTTGCTAGAATTGTTAACGCCAAACATTTTCCTCCCAGTTCTTCTAGCAAAATTCTTCGCCCTGTAAACAACCATAGCCATTTGATACTTGATATCATTCTCTTCAACATCATACGGATTAACTTGTTGAAGATCATCAACCAGAACATTTGGAGCAGTAAGTCTTCCGGCCATGAAAGCTTCATAACTCGACATGAAAGTGGTGAAGAGAGCAAGATGCTCCTCAACAATCTGAACAGTTTGTTTTGATGGACTAGTGGTAGCAACATAAGCATGTTGACCACTCTGAGAATCTTGAGATTGAGAGACTTGTTGATGGATGATGGGGGAATAATGTTGAGCAGCTGGAACATGAACTTGGTGGTTTACTGCTGGTTGAATAAAAGAAGATGCTGCACTTCCAGATTGTTGTTGCTGACACATCTGCGTATAACTGACATAGTAATTCGGATTACTAGCCATCTTTGCATATAGAGCAGTTCCTTCAGCACCCAGAGAACTGAGATGATTAGCAGCTCGCTGCTTATCATCCATAGCATAAGACTTGATTGTTGATATGAGATCAGTCAACTGTAGAGTATACAAGTCTTTGGTTCTCTTTATCAAAGTACAGTTGTTATTCCAACTGTATGGAAGTGAGTTGAGCAACTTCTTGTTCACAGTTATGGGTTCCAGAGTAATACCCGCACTCTTCATTTTCGTGACCAGTCTAACAAACCTGGCCATCTGAACTTCCAGCTCTTCACCAACAATATGATTGAACATGTTGAACTCTTGATTCAACATACCCTTTTTGCTCTCTCTCATATCTTTGTTGCCCATAATCTGAGACTCCAGAGCATCCCAAAGCACTTTAGCACCCCTGAACTCTTGAAACTTTTGTGAGATCTCAGTAGTAAGAGCCATTGTGATGGCAGCATACGCTTTATCATCAAGTTCCAACCTCTTGATGTCATCTTCATCCCACAAATGTTCAGGTTTCTGAACCATCTCTCCTTTATCGTTTTTGTACAACGGAATGTAAGGACCATACTGGATTGATCTCCACATCTTCGGTTCCGTGTAGATAACATATCTCTCGAATCGGAAAGCCCAATCAGAATAATCATCTTCACAGAGAAGCCTCGGTGGCTTGTTACCAGTACCAATCTCAGTGTCTAGATGAAGTGAAGCAGTAAGATGCTTCAAATTCGGTGTTGTTGAAGCCATAATGATCAGAAAGTCAAAAATCTGGTTTTCGTGCGAAAACAGAACTCGTGCGAAAAGTGATTTCGCGCGGCACAACCTTTCGCGCAATGGAACAATTCGTGCGAATTTACAGAATTACCTTTTCACGCGAATCGCATAAAAAGGTGTAATACCTAACTGAGCGAAAACACTAATTTTCGCGTGCGAAAAATTGCAGATCAAGCGAAAACGTCGAGTTTGTGCAGAAACGAATGTTCAACAGTTTGTTCAAGCGATTTTCACCTCCAATTCACTGATTAGGTTTGATTAGATCCATTTTAATCCAATTTTAATGAATTTAAGTCAATTTTAATCAAAATTAAGCTTAAAGTCCACTAATTAAGTTCAATTAGGTCTAAATCAGTCCAAATCTTCCACAATCGAGCAGCATAACTTTTCCATCTCAGAATCTAAGGTAATCGATGATGAATTCTTCAAAAATTGAGTAGAACACCATCCAATTCTTCTCCAAATCGTGGTTCAGAGCCTAATGCTCTGATACCAATTGTAAATCCTCTGAAAATCTCCCAAGAACAATAACTCACGATCTCAATCTTGTGAACGCGGAATATAAACAAGATTGGAGTAGAAAAGAAGATTGGATTGAACAATAAATGCTTTTGCGATTGAAACAAACAACCTATTACAGGTCTTGTGCGATTTCGCACAGATATGTATGATTATCAAATGAAAAGCTTAATTACAAAACGAAATCTAGCTATTTATACTAAACACATGGTTCTCGCGCGAGATGCCTTTCGCGCGGCCTTGGCTTTCGCGTGGCAGCTGTTCTCGCGTGGAGGCTTGTCTCGCATGGGCTGATTCTCGCGTGACTTATTCCTGTCGCGTGGATCTGGTTTCGCATATGATGTTTTGCCGAGCCTTGATTTGTCTTCTACATCACTGCACTTACAGTTAACCCCACCGTATACTCCAACCATATGTCTGAATTCTGGAGCAACGGTCAAACTGCAGTTCTGAATGAGGTTCAAGTCCTGAGAACCCGCATTTGTGGCCAAGAGTTGGTCATCACTGAACAACTCATCAGGGAGCATCTCGAGCTCCATGATGATGGGGCTCCTACTGAGTTCCCCAAAGAAGACTTGAAAGGCACCTATATCCTTATGGGATATGGAGGGGATGTAAGCAGGTCTACCGTCTACAAGTTTAACTTCTCTTACCATTGGAAGTTCCTGCTGCACATTATCCTGCACTGCCTCTCCACAAATCAGGGGGTTAGGATCAAATCCCATACGAACTAGGATGCCTAGTTCATGGGTTGGTGAGAGGTCTCCGATTCAACTACTCACGATTTGTGTTGACCAACCTTTTCAGCAATCTGAGCAGGGATACATTCTTCATGTATCCAAGATTTATTTAACACATAATCAACTGTGAGCTGGAACCGAGCAAGCTTGTCTGCGCAGCTGCTCTTACTGTTCCACAAATGAGGCCTACCATCTTCAAAATACTGAAGAAGGTTTCCATCAACTTCACTGGAAGATACACTCCATTACCTCCAGAGATGACTGAGCGCATAGCTCCTGGTGACATCCCTGTTATCCCCACAGGTGATGAACCCACACCAGCAACCTCCACCATAATGCCAAAATCTTCTTTACCTATCAAAGCTACATACCAGAGACGACCCAAACGAACCCTTGTTCACTCTACTCTGATTGAACAAGCTCCTTCAGTTCAAACCAAAAGGGCTAGAATGGAATCATGGGCTCCCACTCAGTCCGACGTTACACCATCCTTCACATTCGACCTCAATGTGGGTTTTGAGCCTCCCCAGTCTCAAACCCAAGAGCTCGAACCCCAAGCCTTAAGCCCACAGGGTGAGTCTCTACACTCCCCTGTGCAGCCTTCTAGGGACAGCCCCACCATAGGCTCAATGCCTGTAGACATTGATCTAGGTCCCGGGTCAGTAGGTTTAACCTCCTTATCTTTCACTGACCTTTTACTCCGTACTGATGAAGAGATTACATCTCTCCATGGCCATGAAGTTGATCTACAACACCCTCTGAAAGATCAATAGAGCCAAGAGATATCCCTTGTCTCTAGCCCCCATCAGCAGCCAATTACTGAGGTGAGTCCCACTGATGTGGAGGGGACTCATGTAGGCTCAGCTGCCACTACTCAGAGTCTCTCATTGAGCTCTCAGGACAGTGGTAACATCATTATGACTGAGTCTACATCAACTTTGCCCATTGACATCTCTGAAAGAGATGACTCTGAGCAAAGGTATCCAGGGTGCCAAGAAGCCACATCTGGTGGTGAGACTGAGCATACTAGGTATGTTATCTCATCTCCCCGTGATTCTTCTCATGAAGATGAGGGAAGTATGCAACTAACACTTCAGTACTTGCTTTCTAAGGTCTCCAACTTGGAATCATAGGTGAGGATCTTAGAATCAAGGACTGCCACTCAGCAACTTGAGATTAACAACCTCAAGGCTAAACTAGCTGAGAAACAGACGGAGAAGTCTGTTAGGCATGTACCAATTCAGGTCTCAATGACTTCTTCCTCTAGCTCATCTAGCTCTCAAGATGATGCTACCAAAAGGGGGAGAAAGTTCAGAGACAAACACTTGAGGAACCACATACCCAATCCCTTACTTCCCAACTCATCACACTACCTGAGTCATCTCAATCTTTTCTAGAGATTGACTCAAAGATGCTTCAAGATCTCTACAGACTTTTCACAAAGTTTGTATTGAGATCATCCCTAGAACAGCCCAGCCCCGACACCACACTTATATATTTTGGGGCTGAGGAGCTTCAAAGACTGACTGCACCTTCTACCACTGTGGAAGAAGTTGGTCAACCTAAGGTCCACATGGAACCTGAGATTAGCTTCGAAGGGGAAATGGGGACTGATGGCCCAGCAACTGAAACAGATGGGACAAAAATTGCAGCAGTCTCATCTTCCGAAGCTCAAGCTGAAGCTTTCAAAGCTGACATTGAAGCCTCGGAAGAACAAGAAAAGTCTTCCGAGTCCGAAATAGAAGCTGCGGAAGGCTTATTCCAGATGTCCGAGGAACTGACCATCACAGATGTTATTGCTGAAATAGCATCTGAGGTGAGCAGGGAGGACATTTCTGACATTCCTCCAACCCAAACACCAGCTGAACTTCTCTCTCAATCACAACCCTCCATCCAAGAAACACCACAGTCAAGCACTGCCAAAGACAAAAGAAAAAGAAAATTGACTGCGGAAGAGATTCAGGAGGAGGAGAGGATTGAGAAGCTCAAAAAGAAAGGTAGGTTTCCTATTGAAAAGCTGCTAGCTGCTAGTTCTAAGGCAGCTGCAGCCAATCAGGAAGAGATCAACCAAAAGAGAAGGACAGCACTCATTGACCAGCTCATCAGCTTAGGAGCTGCCAATGAGGAGATACTCCTGCTACCACTAGAGGAGTTGGTGACTTTGGAGAGGTCAACCAGGCTAAGACAAGAAAAAGAAGCCAGGTTGGACTTAGAGAGGGAAGAAGAAGAGCGAAGAGAAGCAGCCCTGAAGCTGAGAGAGCATAGGATCAAATTTCTACTCTCAAGAGGCTTCAGTCTTCCTGAACTGTCTCCACATGATGATGACATGATCCTGCTGCTCCACAACAAAGAGCAGGATCAAATGGAGAAGGAAAGGAAGAAGGCTACTAGGGAGAAGTTGAGGGAGAAGAAGAGGAGGGCGGAAGAAAAGGGGGTCACTGCCACCAAGAAGTCCAATGACAAAGCCTGGATGAAAGACTATCTCCGGGCCCATGGCTTCTCTGGTAGGCAGGTAGGACCTATGTCCGAAAGGACACTCCAGCGGATAGTCAGTGAAATAAAAGCTGACATCCATTTGGGGAAAAGGAAGGAGATGTACAGGAGGGTACAGGGAATGGTGTTCACCCCAGCCACTCAACCACAACCAACCACTAAACCACAACCCACACCAGAAGAACCAATCCCAGTGGAGGTTAAAACCAAACCCACTGATGAAACCTTCACCCCTAAACCCACAACTCTACCCAAACCTACCACATCTCCTCAACCACCCAAACTACCCATCCTAAAACCTAAAACACAACCCAAAACCACTAAACCTAAGCCTACCCAACAAAAACCAAGACCATCCCCTCAGCCTTCTCAACATCTCTCCTTTGAGGAAATAAAGGAGTTCAAGGCAAGGCTCATCAACTGCACCACCTTGAGCAGCATCTCATGTGGGAGAGACCTTATCAACATCACCTGTGTTGATAACTCTTCAAACTCCCTCACCCTAGGACAATTTCTTGAGTTGCCTAGAGACACCTTGGGCCAGGCTGCAAGACTTCTTGGTCTCAACTCCGATACCCTCAATGCTGAGGAGAAGAGACTAAGAAGGAGACTGGTGACTCTGCTTGATACCATGAAAGAGGACAGGATTTCTAGTCAATCTCCTGGACCTAGGAATGCTATAATCCAGTGGAGGTTCGATGAACCTTCTCACAACTTTGTTGTGGAAAGGGAGAATGGGGAAACCAACAGGCTTAATGCCATATCTCTATTGCATCTCAGCAGATTCGACCTTGCGGAACTTGCAGAGAAGCCATTCTCCAATCCCTCCAACTCTGAGACTGCTGCACACATCAAAAATCATATTAGCGGTCTCCACTTGGCTGAACAAAGTAGAAGAGCCAAGATTGAAGAAGAGTTTAAGCTGAAAAGAGTGAAAGACAAGGAAAGACCAACCACCAAAGGCACAGCCTTTCTATAGATGGTGGAAGGGCCTGAATTCGAACCAATAGTTAGATGGGAATATGACTATAGTTCCCATCAACTAACTCTTTTCAGAGGGCCACAACAAAGGGTACACATAATCCAAGGAGACAGAGTGGAGGTTTTGTCTACCAAGGATCTGTACAAGATTCTCAGCACCACATCAGGAAAGAATGAAGACACTGATAAACACTTACTTTCCATGGTGCTGAGAGCTTTGAGAAGAAGAGGGAAGTGAAGTTTTGGTAGCATCAGCCTAGGGGGAGTTTGTTGGATCATGATAAGGCTGGTGCAACCAAAACCACTCCATAGTCATTTTTGGTGCTACATTGAAGGGCTTCCGAAGCCAAGCAAGAGATCTTCCGAAAGTCTGATGAAAGAGCTAAAGACAAAGTCTAAGCTTCCGAAGACAAAGTCTGATGAAAGAGCTGAAGACAAAGTCTGCTTTCGAAGACAAAGAAGACTCCAAGCCTCGGAAGAAGCAGTCTTCCGAAGTATAAGTGGCTTCGAAAGAAGTTATTCTTCCGAAGCATTTTATCCTTCGGAAGACATTGCTATGACCAGCAGATAAAAGTATGGTCCCTGACAGTCCGTTGCAGACCTCTGATACAACATGGCACCTTCCTAAAGAGCCATGTTGTTGACCATACTTTATTCTACTGTTCACCTTTTTATGATAGTACATGTTACCAACTTTAGTTGGTGATAAAAGGTAAGTCAGGGACATGTCCTGACTACCAACTCTCAGGCAAAATGTCTGAAAGACCTCACCTAGAGTCTTGTAGTATAGATATAAGGTTAGAGGTGTCCAGCTGGTATCAAAGTATATCCGGCTGTAGGTAGTATTATATATATATCTTCTCTATGTAACTCATTAGATAAGCGATTTGAGTCCAAGAGTCTTGTAATCCTTTGTGTTGAGAAGCAATATATAAAAGTACCTTGAAAATTTACTTGCTGTGTTTATTTTCTTACTGCTTGCTACTTGGTATATTGTGATCAACTCTTTATAGACGACTTGCTGAGTGTTGATTCAAGGTGAGTTTGAGAGAAAAACCATCTGTTGAGTGACCCTTACTCGATCCTGCACATATGTATATATATATATATATATATATACATACATATGTATATGTGTATATACACATATGTATATATATATATATACACATATGTATATATATATACACATATGTATATATATATACACGTATGTATATACATATATACACATATGTACATATATATACACATATGTATATATATACACACATATGTGTATATATATATATACATATGTATATACGCATATGTATATATATATATACACATATGTATATATACATATATATATATACACATATGTGTATATATATATATGTATATACATATGTATATATATACACATATGTGTATATATATATATATACACACACATATGTATATATATATATATACACATATGTATATATATATATACACATATGTATATATATATATATATATATATACATATGTATATATATACACATATGTATGTATATATATACACATATGTATGTGTATATATATATGTACACATATGTATGTATATATACACATATGTATGTGTATATATATATATACACATATGTATGTATATATATACACGTATGTATGTATATATATACACATATGTATGTATATATATACACATATGTGTGTATATATGTATACACATATGTGTATATATATATACACATATGTGTGTATATATATACATATATGTATGTATATATATACACATATGTATGTATATATATATACATATGTATGTATATATATATATATACATATGTATGTATATATATACACATGTATGTATATATATACATATGTATGTATATATATACATATGTATATATATAACACACATATATATGTATATATATACACATATATATGTATATATACACATATATATGTATAGAGGAGGGATCAAATGAAAACCACCTTTATAATTAAAAACTAAGAAAACCACTCTCAACCAATCAAATCTTTTCCTTTTAAACTTTTTATTTTTTATTTAAAAGGTTAGTAAGGTAATTTGGACACCATTTTAATTTTGGTAACTATTTATTCTTTTGAATTCCCTTATTATCTCCATATTAAAAATTCTGAATTCCAATTCCCTTATATATCAAATATTCAACCACCGGAGATTTTAGTTAGGGCAATAGTACCAACACCACCATCGCATACCATCACCTTCATCGCTACCATCATTTTTTTTCATCTGTGTACGCTACCATATAAACCCTTATGTCATCGTCTACCACTGCCACTACCTTTGAACAACGCCGAGACCACCCTTTTCTGCCATCAATGTTCATGTACTACGAACACCGTCATCAAACACCATCGGTGTCCTTTGAACACCACGCAGGTTCTTCTTGAACACCGTCACTCCAGAAGCCCCGATCCGTGTAACGCCCCGAAATTTCCCGAAACAAGCCATTTAATAATAACGGGCTTTTAAGGGTTAATTTAAGAAATAAAGGGGTAAATTAGTGGGCTATGGATCAAATTAGCCTTAATGGGCTAGGCTTGGTGGGTTTAAGGGCCCTAATCAGCCCTTAAACATGCATAATCAGTGCCATTCCATCACATTACAACCCTAGCCACCAAATTTGTAGAGAGAGAAAGTAGAGAGAGAAAGTGAAGAAATTCAAGATTTGGAGCTTGAAGGATTGAAAGATTGAAGTTCTGGTCGATTGGAGCATCAAAACACAAGGAAAGAGCAATAAAACTAGGTAAGAATCGACCTCTAAGGCCTTCTGTAGATCAAACCCGGATTCTAGGGTTTTGGGGTTTTGAAAAGTTTAAAGAAACACATAAAGGTCGAATTTTTACGTATGAAAACGTGTAAAAAGCTTAGATTTGGTTTCATGGAAGGTAAACTAAGGATTTGGACGTAAAAAGTTAAGATTTTGGGTTAAAAATGGGCTGGATCTGAGTTTCTGTTCATCCAGCGAAACTGGGCCCCGATCCAGTGAATTTAAGCATTTAACAAGTGAAACTGCACATTAGTTCAGCGAGACTAGGAGAAGTTCCAGCGAAACTACAGTTTCGCTGGGGCGAAACTATAGTTTCGCCGGTAATCTCGCTAAGACCCAGACTGACCTATAGACTTTGCGAGACTAAGGAATTCCAACGAAAGTTGGGCGCTCAAGGCAGCGAATCTGCCTAGCGAAACTAGCAGAAGTGCTGCCCAGCGAAACTGGCAGCGAAACTGCAGTTTCGTTGTAGCGAAACTATGGGCGAAACTATGAAGAAAATGTCGTTTTTGCATATTAACTTTCGTGCAGCTAGAGTGTTCAGGCTATAGCTTAAGTGGCTTAGAATTTAAGCTATTGGACAAGTTCAAGTGAGTTCTAGATCCCCTACTTTATACATACTTTAAATGTTTTGGGCAGTATGCATACTAAGATACATACTTTTTATGATCAGTTCTTTTAAAGTAAAGTTTTACATACTATCTTGTATGGGAAATGGGGTTTATAATGAATTGATAGTGTATTTCCCTCATTTTGATATGATCTAGTAGAAATGAATTTCCTTGAAATGTGATGTGTTATATTATGTATAACTTAAACATGAAAGTGAAACGTAAAGAAAAGTTATTGGGCCCATAGCGTGTACCTGGATAAAGTAAAGTCTTGCAAGTAAAGTCCTGCAGGCAAGGGATAAAGTAAAGACTTGCAAGCAATGGCTAAAGGAGGGTCGCATTCGTTGTGCCCTCACCCGAATAAAGTGGATAAAGTAATGCTCGAACAGGCAGGTCTGTAAGCCCAAAATTGGGATGACAATAATGGCCTGATCGAGTATGACAGTAAGTCCTTAATTGGCGTGTCGGTAAAGTCCTAGGCGAGCCTAGGCACCGATTGTGACAGAGAATTGACGGATAAAGAAGAGTAATAAATAACAAGAAATGATAAAGTATTGATAAAGTGATAGCCTGTGTGTATTATGATGGATAATGATTATTTTCAACTTATAAAGCTAATATCTTTTACAAAAGTTATTTAGCAAAGTAAACCTAGAATTCACTCAGCAAAGCTGACTTTTGTATGCATATCAGTTGATAGGTGAGGGTTAGAGCTATGGGATAGAAGCATGGAACTGAAGCTTCTTGGCAATAGAAGACTGGCATCTCTGATGAAGAAAAGATCAAGAGGACTTTAAATAGTTTTTAAGAATTAAAGACAATGTTTATATTTCATTTGTAATGGATAGAAATTTACAGTATTTTCCGCTGCGATATATATTTATACACATATAAGTAAATGGCTTCTTTAAAATCAATGTTTTGCTGTGAACGACCAACTGTGAGGCTTCCCTGAGAAAGGTGGGCCTTACAAGTTGGTATCAGAGCCAATGTCTAAGAGATTTGGGAAACCTGTTTTTATAAACCTAAACTTAAACAGATAATGGGACCAAGTGTCAAGGATGCCAGTCCAAGAAGCTCCATGCCAAGAGGTAACAAAGTATGTTGTAGGTATTATTCCGAGGGATAGTGCCTTCTTACTTAAGTAAGAGCCGAGGTAGAGTATGATAAAGTTATCTGTGACACCTATCTGAATTTATGTGACTTATACGTGCATAGAATAGGTATAGTAGGTTCTAGTGTTAGTGTGGTTCAGGATAGGAAAGTTTATGGCACGAGAAGTTTTGTAAGTAGTTAATCACAACTAGCCACTGTTATTAAAAATTTACAAAACTTGTCGTGAACTGAACTTGCCTTGAAAGACCATATTAACATTCGGAATCTTATAGGAAGTAGGAAGAATGGCACCAAAGAAAGAAGTTCCAACCATGGTCACCCGGAGAAGCACTAGGGGAAGGCCCCCGACTAAGGCAAAGGAAACTGCGAGTGCAACTGTGAAGCCAACGAAAAGGTCAACCAGAAAGCCGGTCGAGGAGCCGGTTAAAGAGGAGGAGGTTGAGTTAGAAATGGGAGCCGAGGGGCTCACTACTGACCAGGCAAAACTGAAGGAGACAGTGAAGGAAGCTATTGCCCAAGAGGTGCATCAAGTCCTCTCTGGAGTGATGCCTGCTCTGCTCGCGGAATTTGTGGAGCAGGTTAATGGCGACAGCAAAAAGAGTGCGGCTTCAGAGAAGGTTGATAAGAAGGGAGCGGTCAAGACTGAGGAGATGAGCGACGAGGAAGATCGTCTAGGTAACCATGACGGTCCCGAGGTGGAAGAGAAGGCGAAGGAGTGCAACTACGGGGATTTTCATAGGTGTAGGCCCCCAACATTTGATGGTACTGGTAACGCTGCCACTGCCCAGCGTTGGATTAGGAAAATGGAGGCCGTACTGAAGATCAGTGAGTGCTGTGAAAACCAAAAGGTGAAGTTTGCTTCCCATTCCCTTTTGGATCCAGCATTATGATGGAGAGGAGGCCATTGAGAGGATGAAGTGGCCGGAGATGAAGAGGTTGGTGATAGAGGAGTACTGCCCGGAAAGAGAGCTTGACAAGATTGAGCAAGAGTTCGTGAGTTTGGAGGCTGGAAATATGACTCACCAGGAGTACACTACAAAATTCAATGAAATGGCACGTCTGGTGCCTGACTTGGAGTCTCCTGAATCCAAGAGACTCAAGAGGTACATACAAGGGTTGCCTCTGGACATTCGTAGGGACATGGTCACGGCACGACCTGGTACTTTTAGATCAGTGGTGGACCTCAGTGAAAGGTTGTACGATCATCGCAGGCCGGTGATAGTGGGTGAGACGAAGAAGGCTTGGAATAACAATGGGAAGAGATATGGAAGTGGTGGCCACCAACCGGGGAACAAAAAAGCAAGGGTGGATGCAAAACAGATGGTTGTGAAAGGGGTCGAGGAAGTTAAGAACTGTGGGAAGTGTGGGAGGAGGCATCCCGGAGAGTGCCGATTGGGTAGCCATGGGGGCTACCGGTGGGGGAAAACGGGTGACATGGCTAGGGAGTGCCCGGAAGTAAACGAGTGCTTTAACTGCCATGAGTCGGGGCACTACAGCAGGGATTGCAAGAAAGCCAAGCCAGGAAGCTCGGGCACGAGCAGGGGTGATGACAAGGGGGATGATGGAAAGCCTAAGCTCAAGGCAAGGGCTTTAACCATGAACAAGAAGGAAGCAAGGAAGGACCCGGACGTAGTGTCAGGTACGTTCCTTGTCAATGATGTTTGCGCCTCCATATTATTTGATAGTGGTGCCAGTAAGAGTTTCGTATCTGTATCCTTCTGTGCTACACTAGATGTCCAAACTAAGGAAATAGATGATGCCTTCAAAGTAGAAACAGCCGATGGTAAGTCCATTAGAATAGTCAGGATGATAGAGGATTGCCACATTAAACTAGGAGGCCATTACTTTCCCGCACGATTGTTTGTTATGCCCTTAGGAGGTTTCGATGTCGTACTAGGGATGGATTGGCTAGCGGCCCACGATGCTAACATAGTATGCCAACCGAAGATGATCCGATTAACGGCTCCAGATGGTAGTTCGGTTACGATCTACGGTGATAACGATTGTAAGGTTCCAAGGATCATTTCCATGATCAAGGCGGAGAAATATATAAGGCGAGGGTGCGGAGCTTATCTAGCGTATGTCGAGGATGTTAAAGATAAAGCGAAAGAGTTGCCCGATGTACCAGTGGTGCGGGACTTTCCTAACGTATTCCTGGAGGATCTGCCCGGAGTACCACCAGATAGAGAGATAGAGTTTCAGATTGACTTACTGTCAGGAGCCCAACCTATTGCCAAAGCACCCTACCGCCTAGCTCCGTCCGAGATGAAGGAGCTCATGTCACAACTGCAGGAACTCCTTGACAAGGGATTTATTAGGCCCAGCATTTCTCCATGGGGCGCCCCCGTGCTGTTTGTGAAGAAGAATGATGGCAGCATGAGGATGTGTATAGATTACAGGGAGTTGAATAAGCTGACCGTGAAGAACTGGTACCCTCTACCCCGGATAGATGATCTGTTTGATCAGTTGCAAGGGCCAAGTTGGTTCTCCCGAATAGATCACCGATCCAGATATCACCAACTGAAGGTAAGGGAGCAAGATATCCCAAAGACGGCCTTCCGAACGCGCTACGGCCACTACGAGTTTCTGGTTATGTCTTTCGGGCTAACCAATGCTCCTGCAGCATTCATGGACTTGATGAACCGCGTGTGCCGCCCGATGCTGGACAGATCGGTGATAGTATTTATTGACGATATCCTGATATACTCAAAGAACGAAGGAGATCACGCTTGTCATATCAAGGAGGTGTTAGAAACTTTACGAAGGGAGAAACTGTATGCGAAGTTCTCTAAATGTGCCTTCTGGCTACGGGAGGTACATTTTTTAGGGCACGTTATAAATTCCGAGGGGGTAGTGGTTGATCCAGCAAAAGTTGAAGCAGTTACGCAATGGAATTCCTCGAGGACGCCATCCGAAATCCGTAGTTTCTTGGGATTGGCTGGCTATTATAGAAGGTTCATCAAGGATTTCTCAAAGATAGCTTCCCCATTAACAAGGTTAACGAGGAAGAACGTGGTATTCGACTGGGGGAAAGAAAAGGAAGATGCGTATCTGGAATTAAAGGATAGACTGACCAAAGCTCCTATACTAACCCTACCGGAGGGAGATGAAGACCTAACGGTATACTCCGATGCTTCTTACTGCGGGTTAGGCTGTGTGTTAATGCAAAGAGGAAAGGTTATAGCATACGCAACCAGACAGCTAAAGGACACGGAGGTTAATTACCCAGTTCATGATTTGGAACTTGCCGCAGTAGTGTTCCCATTGAAGATCTGGAGACACTATTTGTATGGAACCAAGTGCGCCATATTTACCGACCACAAAAGTCTGAAATATTTCTTTGAGCAGAAGGACCTAAATATGAGACAGAGGAGGTGGTTGGAGTTGATAAAGGATTACGACTGTGAAATCCATTATCACCCGGGTAAGGCGAACGTGGTAGCCGATGCACTGAGCCTACAGGTGCCTACAGGGATGAAGAGAGATGTGGTTGCGTATGTAAATAAATGTCTCACGTGCCTACAGGTGAAGGCTGAGCACCAAAGACCTTATGGTTATGTTCAGCCGTTAGAAGTGCCAGAGTGGAAGTGGGAACATGTTACCATGGACTTCATCACCAAACTACCCCGCACGACAAAAGGCCATGACGCGATATGGGTGGTTGTTGATAGACAGACTAAAAGTGCGCATTTCCTGCCAATCAAGGAAGCAATTAGTTCAGAAAAACTTGCTAAACTATTTATCCGAGAAATTGTGGCGCGACATGGTATGCCCGTATCGATTGTTTAAGATAGGGATACGCGGTTCACCTCCAAGTTTTGGAAAAAGTTCAATGAAGAGATGGGTGCGAGGTTGCATGTTAGTACCGCATACCACCCGCAGACCGATGGGCAATCGGAGAGAACGATCCAGACCCTGGAGGATATGCTTCGGGCATGCGTTATCGAATTTGGCGGTAACTGGGATGATCACTTGCCACTAGCAGAGTTCTCCTATAACCACAGCTACCACGCCAGTATTAAGATGCCCCAATATGAGTTATTGTACGGTCGACGGTGCAGAACTCCTATTTGTTGGGGTGATGTCGGTCAGAAGGAACTAGGGAGCTTGGAAGTCGTGGAAGCCACCACGAAAAAGTTGGAGAAAATCAAGGCGTATATGAAGGCTGCCAAGGATAGACAAAAGTCATACGCCGACAGAAGAAGGAGACCAATAGAGTTCAGCGTGGGCGACAGGGTAATGCTGAAAGTGTCACCATGGAAGGGAATCATCCGATTTAGGAAGAGGGGGAAACTGAGTCCCAGGTTCATCGGACCATTCGAGGTACTAGCACGAGTTGGGGATGTAGCTTACAGGTTAGACCTTCCAGAAGAATTAAGTGGGATTCACCCTACCTTTCATGTGTCGCACTTAAGAAAATGTTTAGCACCAAATGAGGCAGTCGTACCTCTAGATGACATCGAGGTGGACGAGAAGCTGAACTATGTAGAACAACCAGTGGCTATACTGGATCGGAAGGAGAAACAATTGAGAAATAAAGTAGTCAACCAAGTCAAGGTGCAATGGAAACACCGAAAAGGGTCGGATGCCACCTGGGAATCCAAGGAGGAAATAAGACGCCAATACCCCGATCTGTTTAATGACGAGTCAGGTTTCGAGGACGAAACCTAAATAAGGGGGGGAGACTTGTAACGCCCCGAAATTTCCCGAAACAAGCCATTTAATAATGGGGTAAATTAGTGGGCTATGGATCAAATTAGCCTTAATGGGCTAGGCTTGGTGGGTTTAAGGGCCCCAATCAGCCCTTAAACATGCATAATCAGTGCCATTCCATCACATTACAACCCTAGCCACCAAATTCGTAGAGAGAAAAAGTAGAGAGAGAAAGTGAAGAAATTCAAGATTTGGAGCTTGAAGGATTGAAAGATTGAAGTTCTGGTGGATTGGAGCATCAAAACACAAGGAAAGAGCAACAAAACGAGGTAAGAATCGGCCTCTAAGGCCTTCTGTAGATGAAAAACCTGGATTCTAGGGTTTTGGGGTTTTGAAAAGTTTAAAGAAACACATAAAGGTCGAATTTTTACGCATGAATACGTGTAAAAAGCTTAGATTTGGTTTCATGGAAGGTAAACTAAGGATTTGGACGTAAAAAGTTAAGATTTTGGTTAAAAATGGGCTGGATCTGAGTTTCTGTTCATCCAGCGAAACTGGGCCCCGATCCAGCGAATTTAAGCATTTAACCAGTGAAACTGCACATTAGTTCAGCGAGACTAGGAGAAGTTCCAGCGAAACTACAGTTTCGCTGGGGCGAAACTATAGTTTCGCCGGTAATCTCGCTAAGACCCAGACTGACCTATAGACTTTGCGAGACTAGGGAATTCCAACGAAAGTTGGGCGCTCAAGGCAGCGAATCTGCCTAGCGAAACTAGCAGAAGTGCTGCCCAGCGAAACTGGCAGCGAAACTGCAGTTTCGCTGTAGCGAAACTATGGGCGAAACTATGAAGAAAATGACGTTTTTGCATATTAACTTTCGTGCAGCTAGAGTGTTCAGGCTATAGCTTAAGTGGCTTAGAATTTAAGCTATTGGACAAGTTCAAGTGAGTTCTAGATCCCCTATTTTATACATGCTTTAAATGTTTTGGGGCGGTATGCATACTAAGATACATACTTTTTATGATCAGTTCTTTTAAAGTAAAGTTTTACATACTATCTTGTATGGGAAATGGGGTTTATAATGAATTGATAGTGTATTTCCCTCATTTTGATATGATCTAGTAGAAATGAATTGCCTTGAAATGTGATGTGTTATATTATGTATAACTTAAACATGAAAGTGAAACGTAAAGAAAAGTTATTGGGCCCATAGCGTGTACCTGGATAAAGTAAAGTCTTGCAAGTAAAGTCCTGCAGGCAAGGGATAAAGTAAAGACTTGCAAGCAATGGCTAAAGGAGGGTTGCATTCGTTGTGCCCTCACCCGAATAAAGTGGATAAAGTAATGCTCGAACAGGCAGGTCTGTAAGCCCTAAATTGGCATGACAATAATGGCCTGATCGAGTACGACAGTAAGTCCTTAATTGGCGTGTCGATAAAGTCCTAGGCGAGCCTAGGCACTGATTGTGACAGAGAATTGACGGATAAAGAAGAGTAATAAATAACAAGAAATGATAAAGTATTGATAAAGTGATAGCCTGTGTGCATTGATATTGTGATGGATAATGATTATTTTCAACTGATAAAGCTAATATCTTTTACAAAAGTTATTTAGCAAAGTAAACCTAGAATTTACTCAGCGAAGCTGACTTTTGTATGTATATTAGTTGACAGGTGAGGGTTAGAGCTATGGGATAGAAGCATGGAACTGAAGCTTCTTGGCAATAGAAGACTGGCATCCCTGATGAAGAAAAGTTCAAGAGGACTTTAAATAGTTTTTAAGAATTAAAGACAATGTTTATATTTCATTTGTAATGGATTGAAATTTACAGTATTTTCCGCTGCGATATATATTTATACACATATGATTAAATGGCTGCTTTAAAATCAATGTTTTGCTGTGAACGACCAACTGTAAGGCTTCCCTGAGAAAGGTGGGCCTTAAAATCCATCATCATCCTTATCAAAGCCGGTGCCCCCGTCGACCAAACCATCGCTGCGTTGGCTGATCATATGGAGCCCTGAGACACCATCATTGACGGTAGGAATGAGTGGTATGAGAACACCGAACGGCGGATCGTTGAGGCGAAATCCAAAGGCTTTTTGTATTTGGGATGGGGGTTAGTGGTGGTGAAGAGGGGGCTCGTAATGGACCCTCGTTGATGCCCGGTGGGTCTTATGAGGCGTATTGTAATATTAAGGATATTGTGGAGAAAGTTGCTGCACAGGTAGAAGATGGGCCTTGTGTTACGTACATTGGGGAAGGGGGGTCTGGTAATTTCGTGAAGATGGTGCATAATGGGATTGAGTATGGTGATATGCAGTTGATTTCTGAGGCGTATGATGTGTTGAAGAACGTTGGTGGGTTGAGTAATGGGGAATTGGCTGAGATTTTTGATAAGTGGAATAGGGAAGAACTGGTAACATCAAGATGAAGAAGAAGATGATGATGAACTTGCTCTGGTACGTATATGTAACCGTAATAAAGATGACAATGAACTGGATGGAAAATGGAAATCTATGTAAGATACATATATGTACCCACTTGTGACGTACATATATGTAAGTCCAGATGAAGAAGAAGATGATGATGATGAGCTCGATTACGTATATGTACCCTAATGAAGATGGAGATGAACTAGATGGAAAATGGGAAACTAGGTAAGATACATATATGTACCCACTCATGACGTAAGTATAAGTTTTTTGTTTAGATGAGATGAACTATATGCATGTATAAGTTTTTTGTTTACATATATGTACTTCTTTTTTTACGTATACGTAAGTTGAACTTGTATTCACACACATATATATAAATATTTTTTGGCTTTTCAATGGTTTTCTTTGTTACTATATTTTGTTACCTGTATGTAAGTATTGGTACGTATATGTAACTAGGCCATCTAGTTTCCTTGATTTAGTGTTTGCAATTGAAGTTACATATATGTATGTGGGTCAACTAAGGGAAGAACATCAATGGAAAATCGATGTAAGTGATGGGTTATGTATACGTACCCATAGTTACATATGCAAAGTACAATTTATGATCACTTTAAATGTAACTAATATATGTAACTTAAAGTGTTTTGACAATTGTATCATCTGCTATACGTGTTTATGTATATGTAACTTTTGAATATATAGAACAAACTATGATTAGAAAAAAAAGTAAATTATATAGGTACGTAAACATGTGTAATATTCAACAGGAACACATGCTATGAAAATGATGATCTGCTATACGTGTTTATGTATATTTAACTTCTGAAGATATATATAACCTTGTTAGGTACAGTATATGTAACTTTGATAGCTATGAAAATGATGATCAGTACATATACGTAACTATGATAGCTATGAATATGACAATCAATTGAATGGAAAAAGTTATCATGGTATGGTACATATACGTACCCAGTTACATACATATATGTACCAATGTTTAATTCAGATGATTGATTACCTATATTTATATGTATGCTTCGTGTATTATAAATCAAAACATATCTGGAGTAATTCCTTACATATACGTATCAGTGTTGTTGTACTTATACAAATTATTATTTTGCTACTGTTACATATATGTACTAAGTAATCACAACTAAGTATTTTTGAAGTTTGATTGTGTTACGTATACGTAACAAAATTTTCATGTACATGAAACATTGATACATATATGTAACATAACGTTACCTATTGAGACTATCAGTTCTTTTTTATGTTACAAAAATTAAAAATAATATAGTGTTATTTTTATAAATAAGTTTGTGTTTAGTGAATAACATACATGAGAGAGAAAAGAGTAATTTTAGGAAATTTTGTTTAATAATGGATTGTTCTAAATTTAAAACAATATGGTTTTCCTATCTTACCCTTAATGACTAATAATGCATCCTTAATTATTCATTTAATTACAATCATGCCACTAATTGATCTAAACCATTCACCAATTAAATCAAAGGCTATAAAGTGGTTTTTATAGTTTTCAATTATAATGTGATTTTCATTGGAACCCTCCCCTATATATATATATATACATATATATGTATATATACATATATACATATGTATATATTTATACACACATATATATGTATATATATACACATATATATGTATATATATACATATATATATATATATATGTATATATCTACTACTATATATATAAGCATCTCTTTAGGGCAAAAAGGTAATTTTACAAAATCTCTTAAAATTAAGAGATGTACAAGTTCTCTTGCATATAGTACAAGCAGGAGAGTAGAAAAGGGCAGTACAGTAGAGCAAAGAAGAACCAAAGAAGTACAGTACAAGCCATGTTCGGTGTTGCATACCAAAGCAGACAAAAGAAGAACCGCAGAGCAAAGAAGAACAGGCCAAGACCGCCAAGACCAGCTGTTCGGTGTCGCAGAACCGCCAAGACCAAAGAAGAAGGTCGGCGACCTTCTTTTCTTCTCCAGATGTCAACATGGCTAAAAAATTTCCACTTCTCGATCGATTTTCAAATGAGCGGGCATTGGTGCTACTCAAATGGGCGGGCATTTTCAAATTGGCACACATCTGGATTTATAGTTCTTCACACCTGGTGCTACTCACGAGGTATATAGTTCTTCACTTCAAAACGTGAAGAACTGATCGATTTATACACTTCGAAGGTTGAGGATTTCAAATTGGGTGAGTGCTGCTCTTCTCTTCCTATTTCATTTACCAATTTGGTTTTCATGTATGTGATTAGTAGAATGTTAGGGTTTTTGTTTATGTTGCAAATTTGGGTTTTGTTTATTGAGAGAGAGCTTTTTGTATGTTAGGGTTTTTGTTTATGTTGCAAATTTGGGGTGTTGTCCATGAATGCAGTTTAATGTAGGTGAAGAAGACGAACAATAGGGCTGGTTGTTGTTTGTTAGATTTCTATAAATGTGAAATTGAACTGCATTTGCTTGTGTTAGGTTCTACGAAATTAATATCTTTCATTTCTTTTCTGTTTATTGGTTTCCAGATACCAAAGTGGAACAATTTGGGTCAAGTGGACAGAAGTTTATTTGGGTTAGAAAGGTATGTATATAATGAAACTCATTTCATTAGGTGGAACAATTTGGGTTAGAAAGGTATGTATATAATGAAACTCATTTCACAGAAGTTTATTTTCTCCTACAAAGTAAATAAAGCTTGGTCCCATACTTCTTTCTGCAATGGCCCCTCATTAACAGGTGTTTCTTTCACCACATAGGTGACATCTTTATTACATCGATAGGTCCAGAACCTTATATGATACGGCTTAATATGAGCTCTCTGATGTGTTTATAATGAACTTCAGTTATTTTTCGTTTAATTGCTCAAGACACTAGCTTAATCATAAACAAAATTGACTTTGTATGATAATGAATACAACAATATTTTGTATACTGAAATATGATATCATCTATACAATAATTAATTCTAGGTATACCATCCAGGGGCCCATGTTGAAATATAATAATCTTTACTATATATGATTTTGTTAATATATAAGTTAGGTTGATAATTTGACTAGATTTATACCGTTCATTTAATCATATCACTCTCCTTTTGTTGGAATGTTACATCTAGCATGGATTATGATAAGTTGGGATTAGATTAAGATAATTGACCTTTAATCGTGACGTTGTCGTATACAGTTTATTGATTTTAATTTGAGACCAGTTAGATGTAAGATGACATTAAAGAAATGCACCAAATAGCAACATGCTTGTTTCTTTAATGGTCATGTTTGTAATTTCTTTCTTGATGAATTGTCAACTTAGTGATTTAATGTTGCTTGACTTCCCTGTCACAACAACATTGTGGCTAACTGGCTTTTATTCCTGTATTAAGTTGAAGTTATTTTCTGTCCCGAAGCAGCTTTCATTGAAGCTGCATATGTGTTTTCTTTTTGAAGCTTTGCTTTGGTCAATAGGATTGTGAGTCTGCTTGAGCTTAATGTATGGAATTTGGTCAATAGGATTGTGAGTCTGCTAGGTATAGGACTCTTTTTTTGTTAATTATAAATTGCCTATTTAAATATTAATTATAGGTTTGAATGAAATTATATGAAGACTAATTTATTAATTTATATGAGGTATAATTTACTGTTTGCCCTCGCTCTGGATTTGCTCGATCCATGGATGTAGCTTTTACACATATTTTGTTATTGCTTATTGTTGGTATATCAGTGATATAATATCACCGAGTCAGAGTGCCAAAGGGCTTTAGAACATGCTACTGAAGTTTACAAGTCTTCTTTCGACAGTACAAAGCCCCCTGAAGAAGTGTGTTTTTGTGATCTTCATTACCTTTTGCATCTCAATTTTACCAAATAATCATATGGTGCAATAATTCATTTTTCACATGCTTGCAGGCTGCAATACGAGAAGCGCATGAAGAAGCTGTTAAGAAGGCTGTGACTGCTTTTAATTCAATTGCTGTTGGGGCTGGTTCTGTCAGGGAAAAATGTGAAAAGCGTCTTCATGCTTTCTTGAAAAAAGAATTCGAGGTAGCTTATCTTGGAAACCTTTATTACATTGCTAAGTTTTTTTTGTATATTCACATAAACGATTTGATATACAAGTGGTACACCCCACTTATCTCTCAATATTTGTGAACATATCTTGGAAACCTTTATTACATTGGTAAGATTTTTTTTATATATTCACATAAACTATTTGATATACAAGTGGCACTCCCCACTTATCTCTCAATATTTGTGAACGTTTCATTAGATGAAAAGGTTCTATGAAATTGTTGCTATCCGTCACTCAATGACTCAATGCACACTACCTCATATTCACAGATCTTCAATGATGATTGTAACAGTACCAGGTGTTAAGAGTTATATATGCGTAGTTCTAAATCAACTATTATTTCAAATACTTGAGTTCTGAATATTTGTAGTTAACTTCTGAGACATTTGAAGAAGTAATTAAATAAATGATGTCCCATGCAGATGAATGTGAAGTTATAGAGTCATGAATTTCACGCTATTATTAAACAAATATCAGGTGCTATGGTTTAGAGCGACTGAGTCGTATCGGTTTCTTTTTTATTTTTGTATTTCTGTTTTTAGCAGTGTAAATGGATTTATAATCACAAATGTTTTCATAATGACTGCTAACCATCCGTCACAAAAAAAGCAGCATTTTTTAATTCAAATGAAATCTTGTATTTTACTTTTTACTGTTTAAATGGAATTTGTCTACTATCTTGATAGTCATCCAGTTATGTTGATACATATTTCTAATCTTTTTGATGCAGGATTATAAAAGAGAGGCCTTTATGAAGGCTTACATGCAATGCTCAAATGCCATACAGAAAATGGAGAAAGAGCTAATAACAGCCTGTCAAGCTCCTGCTGCAAAGTTTGATGATATTCTGAAGGTATTGCCATATTGCTTTCTATGTATGGAAGTGCTACACTGTCGACCCTTCTTTGGTCATAGTTTTGTTTTCAGGAGTGCTGAAATCAGTTTAAATGTGTGTGGATGAGTGCATCTGTTTTTTAATGCCATTTCACACTATGGCTGTTAGTATTAACTATTGACCAACCTTGCAAACTTCCAAAGAAAGTCAAAAGTTTTTAGTACAATTCTACAATTGAGAGTATGTAGTTAAAATGAACTAAATTTAACTTCAAGCATTACTCCTAAGTACCAGATCACTGGCCCTACTTCTGAACTTAAAAAGTCAATCCTAACATTGCTCTTCTCAAAGCCGACCTGGATGGTTATAGATTTTTAAAATTACATAGTTTTTTTAACCACACGAACTGTCTGTTATGGTACTCTCTAAATACTAAACTATTATTAAATTTTCATTTACTACATAATATATACAAGTTAAAAGGTAAATGACATCACATTTTCATTTGCACTAATTAGTGACTCTAAAAATTCACCACTAAGTATTTCATAACATAAAACACATTTATGAGATATTCATGAAATTAAATATAAACCATACCTGTTCAACAGACCAGGGTGACTTTTACATATGATGATGCAATGGTTATTGAGATGCACATATTGATGTCCATGCACACATTTAATGTTGTCTATACTCTATACAGTCCCATGGGAATGGAGGTGGTTGCTAATACATGTAAGGACAAGGAAGTAGATTCTATTACTATCGATTCTAATGATCTTACGGGCGATTCAAGTAATGATCTTCCGGCTGATACCAATGTTTCTGTCAATGGGAATTCAAACCCTGATATTCAGACAACAGATGAAGTTAAAGAGTTTGAAGTGAAGAAATGTATTATTAAAGACGTAAAACATCCAAATGATCTTTCTGGTGATTCAAGTTATGACACAACAGACTGCGAAACTTGCTCGGTGAAGGAAAAGACGATATATGGCATTCAACAGACAGAAGGGGAGATCAAGAAATCAAACACAGCGGTCAAACTTTTAACCAAATCTTCTAAAACAAAACACACCGTTCCACAACCATTCGCTCTTGCTACTGAAAAGCGAGACAAAAGACGATATATAGTCATTGTTACAATTCTTATATTCGGCAACTTTTGATGACAGGTGCGGGAAAGATGTCAAAGCAAGATTTATACCTTAGTTACATATTGACGCCTCCGCCGCCGCCGCCGCATCGCGCGGGTCCTGACTAGTATATACGTATATATATGTATATATATACATATGTATAGATATATATACGTATATATATATACATATATATACATATATATACATATATACGTATATACATATATACGTATATACATACATATATATATGTGTGTATATATATATATATATATATATATATATATATATATATATATATATATATATATATATATATATATATATATATATATATATATATATATGGATTATGGACCCAATTGGATCCATGGGTTAAGTGATAAATGGGCTTAAGAGCCCATTACCACCCTTAAACAACCCTAATCCGGCATTAGAACCCGCACTTACAACCTGTAACATCCAAAAAGTTTGATAATTATTTATTTATTAGGATTAGTGTTCAGTCGCATAACATGCGTACGAATGAGGCCCAATCGCACGAATGACGGGCGTATGGGCTCAGTCGTACGATTGAACCGTGCGAATGGGTCCAGTCGTGCGACTGAGTATGGCGGCTAAAATAGGCATGTAGGATAAGTAAGGCGGTTAAGGAGGTTCAAAGGCAGATTTTATCTGCAGTATTCCTATCCCTCTTGTTCCTTTCGAACCCAAACACTCTGTTCTTGCCGAATCGACTAAGCTAACTCCGTTTCGGTAAGTTTCACTTGGTACGGATCGATTCTTGAATATGTTAAGCTGTGTATGTGATTGAAATTGATCCAAAAACATGTTTTAAATTAGGGTTTCTGTTCAATCTTTCTGTTAAGCTAAAAAGTGTATATGTTCTGTTGGGGATATGGTATAATCCAAATGGTTAAAACTTGAGTTTTTGGATCAAATATGTTAAGAACACAGCTGCTGATCCGTTTCAGGCGAATAAGCCCAGTCGCATGACCTATTCGTACGACTGAGTCAATCGCATTGTTCAAACGTGCGACTGAAGTTCAGTAGCATGAACCAATCGCACGAATGGAGGTCATTCGCACAAACCCGGTTATAGCTCATTCGCACCTCTGTCGTATGGTCCATTCGTATGACTAAGCTCAATCGCATGTTCAGTCATACGAATGAGTCCAGTCGCATAGCCTTAGTCGTGTGAAGTGGTCAGCTAGGGGTGATTTGACTAAGTTAGGGTTGTTGTTTTAGATTTGCTTTGAGAAGGAGAAGTTTTAGCTGCCCTAGTGTATTTGGATTGATAACCACTTGCTGAAAACAGTAAGGTGAGTTCTAATTGCCCTTTTTATGTGTCAATGCCGTTTGATAAATGTTGTTTGACAAAATCGGGCACTGGCATGCATATAAATAAATAGAAAATAGGAATAAGAGTTGAAAGTGGTAAATTGTGGTGAATGGCGAGGTGGAGGTTAGACACACCAACTATAGACGGAGGTTTGACCCGTCAAAGTCAACCATAGACAGAGGTTTGACCCGTCAACGCGCGAGGTGGAGGTTTGACCTACCAAACTATAGACGGAGGTTTGACCCGTCAACGTGCGAGGTAGAGGTTTGACCCACCAAATTAAAATCGATAAAAGATGTCTATAAATACCTTGTGAGTATTCAATATGCATATCAATACTGAGACGAATAAATGGACTGAGGAATGTTTATGAATCATTCGGTGTTGTAACAGTTAATGAGTTGTTATTATTGAAGTGTGGTGTACGTTAGAACTCACCAGTTTATCTGATTTTGTGTTTGTTTTCTTATGCATGCCAGTTATTAATAAAAGTGTTCATTGAGGTGCCCCACCAAGTTAAAATCCAGATATGGTGTATGATACTGGCTACAATGTTGGGTTTTGGGAAAGATGTTCATGAAGTTTGACAAAGTTTTTAAGATGTCGGTTAAAGTGTTGTTATTTCTTGTTAACAATGTAAACAGTTTTAATATATAAAAATTTACGCTGCATTTGTAGTCTCTGAATTGTTATAATAACCCAACTAGTAGCACCCTCCTTATTATATTATATTGTAATGAGATTGAGGGTGTTACAAGTTGGTATCAGAGCCTTAGTTAAAGAGATTTGAACAATTGATTGTTTCAAACTTTAACTGAATATATGGGAAGTGCCAGTATCTACAGCCGGACGTGGGGTGAAGTATTGTGTGGATGAGTATTTAATTATTAGTGATAATTCAGTCAATTGTTGAATAAAAGTAATTGTTTAAATTGAAGATTAGTATTATGTGTATGCATGATTTTATGGTTTAGATAGGGTTAGAAATAAACTGTGAAAGGATAATGAGAAGAGGCAGGATGGTGTGAATAAGTAAATAATTGATAACACCTGGCCAATGTTATGAGCAATTTACATTATATGCAGCATCCTGGTATCACTCATTATTTGATAATGGTTTATTTCTTATTGTAGATGGAGGAAACTGGTAATACAAACCCTAGACTTGAAGCTAGGATCTCAGGTGATGAACTAAAGGCGGCTATAGGTGATGAAGTCGCCCGAGTATTGCGTACTACTTTACCTAAAATGTTAAGTGACCTTAGGAAAGGTGGTGAATCGTCGTCCCAACCAACTCCTCCACTTGTTGTTGTTGAGCCGGTAGTGGAGAAACCAGTGTCATATAAACATTTTAAAGAATGTGACCCGCCTAAGTTTGAAGGCCAGAAGGATGTAATAGTAACTTATAAGTGGTTACGAGAGATGGAAGCAGCGTTTAAACTTAGTAGATGCAAGGAAGACCAGAAAGTGGGCTTTGCAGTGCATTCTTTTCAAGCAGAAGCCTTGTATTGGTGGGATACAGTAGAATAGGCCATGGGTGAGGCCGCCGTGAGCTAGATGATGTGGGAAACTTTTAAAGCATTGGTGATAGAAAAGTTCTGTCCGAAGGGCGAGATGGACAGAATTGAGATCAAGTTTTTGCAGTTTCAGGCAGGCAGTCTAAGTCATAAAGAGTATACTTCTAGGTTTGAAGAAATGGCTCGTTTGGTACCTTATTTAGTAACTCCTGAGGCGAAAAGGATTACTAGATATTGTTAGGACCGTGTACGTACAGAGTACTAACTGATTCTTTGTTATACCGGATCAAGTAGTGCGGAATCCTATTTGATTGGCAATCCAATCAGGGAGAACGTAATCAAGATCAATCCTAACGATTAGAAAACGTTAAGAATGGACTAAGAATGATCTGGGACGTTCTATGAACTTGAAATGGACGAACAGGGGGTTGCAAGTATTCAAAGTGTTGTGTTTTTCCACGAATTAAGTGTATTTATAGGTAAGGGTTTCTCATTCGTGTGACTGAACCATTCGCATGGTTCAGTCGTGCGATTGAGCTATGCGTTTGATCCATACGCATGACTGAGCCTTCAGTCATACGACTGGTTCAATCTCATGCTTCAGTCTTACGACTGATCCAGTCTCCTGGTTCAATCATGCGACTGAGCCATTCGCATGAAGTTATTCATGCGTATGGTCCATTGACATGGCCCATTCGCATGATAACTTCATAATGTTAAGTTTGAATGTGTTAATTATCATAACATTAAGCATATCAATTCAAACAACCATCTACCTATATAAACTATCAACCATTCATTGCATAACCCATTAATGAAACATTTAAACATTATAAGCATCCACAACCACTTGCATTTCATTAATCAACTTTCAATTACATATAAGTAAAACATTACAAAGATATTACATTAGGCTCAGAATCTAGGTACACATGTATCAACAAACTCCCCCTTGGACCTAGATTCCTCTAATGTCTTGCTTTACCCAATATCTCCTCGTACTTCTTGAACTTCTCCTCTCTGGTTACACCTGTATGTATTTCAAATACAAAACAGATGCGTATGACATTCTGGAACTGGAGAGCTTGTATGATATCTCGCGAGTCATAGAACAGTGGCCACTTGTAGAGAGTATAAACATCATTCGCTGATAAGTTCGTAAGCCACATTCGGTCAAATACCCTGATGACATCCATCTGTCCATCTCTGTTCAGAACCATGACTGCTTCTGCTGTTCGCCAATCATAGTACCACCACTTGAAGTGTGGAGTGATGTCCTGAGGCATTTCCCTAAGAGGGATCTTCGACATAGTACGTGGAGGATGTCATTTCAACACAATCTTTGACTTCCCGGTTCGTGGATCCACTTCAGACCTTCGAATGTACCTCGTAGGTTGCTGAGGCCTGAAGTTTACCCACCGGGTGTGGTACTCTTTCTTTAACGTAGCTTCGAACCAACCTGACATCTTTCTGGGATCAGCATAAAGTAGCTTTAGCTTTGCCAGTTGGTTGAGCTCAAAACCAGGTAGAGTTTTTAGATCATGTGGGAATCTAAAATACTTGATACCTTTCTCTCTCTTAACCGCATAAGCGTTAAGGTCATCAAAATACGCCCACGATATAATTTTGCCAGACACCTTTTGATGTTTCTTCACTCTGTAGAGCTTGGTGTAGGCATCAGATGTTGGAGCACTTCGTTGGGCACGAAGATCCGCAAAACAAGCAGCCCATTCAGCCTTTCTCTCTTTGACTTCCTCCTCAGTAGCTCTGGCTGTATCTTCTTGTTTGTCGGACTCTTCTTCCATCTTATCCAGAGTATCAAAAGTCTCACTGACCAGATTATCATCCAGATTTGGAATGACATGACCTTCAATGTCAGTGTACTCTGGATAGCATTGGTCTAGTATATCCTCTATCTCAATCTCATCTACGTTGTGCAGTTCTTCATCACTATCAACTTGAACTTCGGGAGCGTCTTTCACTATGTCATCGGCGTTGAGTTTGAACATTTCTGCCAACTGTTCCTTAGTGAAGCTGTGAATAATCTCTCCCTCTTCAGAGGTATACTCAACCGATCTCCTTACGATACCCTGCAGATCAAGAATCATTGTTAACTGACTCCTGACCTGTTGTAGGGGTTCGATATCGTATTCATCTCTTTGAAAGTTTGGATCTGCTTGATTTAAACATGCAACACAATACTTGTTAGTAAGTAATCAAACACAATCATTATTAAGACAAAAGATATAAACATTAATTACATAAGTGTTACACAATTTTCCAAGTACAAAAGCCTTTTAAGTACAGAAACATAAATAACTAATCAGTACTTTTGTCTTGAATCTCAGGAGTATCTTTAGGTGGGGCAGACGTAGAGGTTCCTTGGTCTTGACGTTGTTTAGTACGCCTCTCGTCTGCTGCTTCATCACTTTGTTCTCCTGCAGCCTCTCCTCCTTCATCATCATCATCATCTTTCTTGTCATCACTATCATCACCTTCCTCACTTTCATCATCCTCAGCTTCGTCATCCTCATCATCGTCATCCTCATCATCGTCATCCTCATCCTCTTCGTCCTCCTCATCCTCGTCCCCTTCACCAATCTTGAGCGGCTCACTCTGAGTTCCTTTTAGCTTTAGCAAGATAGACTTGTTTGCAGCCTTTAACTCATCCAACTTCCTATCCATCTTAATCTCGTGCTCTAATAGACCAGTGATCTGATCAGTCTGTACTGCGATCAGCTGAGCTTGAGATGAAGTCAACTCCCTTAACTGATGAATCTCAGATGTCTGGGAGGAACACTGCTATCTTAACTGCTGAATCTGAGCAGTCTTGGCCTCATCAGAGGCTAGCAGCTTGACCACCATGCTGTTGAGTGCTGCAAGCTGCTCTACCACTGAGACAGGTGATATGAATGAGCTAGTTGGAGCAGATGAGGGTCCGGTTTGGTGAGTAGTGGTGGTTGTGGTGGCTGTGGTGAATATGGGAGAGGATGGGAATGATGTAGTAAGGGGTACAGTGGTCATGGTGGTGGATGTGGGAGAGTGAGATGTAGGAATAATGGTGGTGGCTTGAGGTGTTTGGGATGGAGTGGATGTGGTGGCTGTGGTAGTGACGGAGGTGGTGAATCGTATTCGTTTACTCTTCTTACCATGAGGTCTCGCCATGGTCTTCTTCCTTTTCCCAGTAGACCCCGGGGTTCTTACTCTGGTGCTGGGTTCATCAGGGGCATAAGCCGGATCAAACTCTGTGTGTGGATCCCCTGATGTACCAGACTGACCACCCACAACCCTCAGTCCTCTCTCTGTGGCAACCACTTTGCTGCCAACTCTCTTGGTCAGACCTTCTTCCTCGCTCTCTTCCTCAACATCATCTGGCGGGCAGAAATCAGGTACAAAACCAGCAGCAGCAGTGTCTGTATGTGGTGATGGCTGAGCTGTGTGAGTGGAGGGGCCCTCAGAAATAACTGGCCCACCACTGCCATCATGGCTATCATCTTCATCTGAGTCATCAGATGATTTCGCAATCACCTCAGTGTCAGATCTGCTGTCATCATGACGCCATTTGCGTCTCCTTGGCGCAACATAATCATCCCGGGCCAGATGCCCTATCAACCTCTTCATAACTGGCTTCACCTGCTTGCCCCCATACACCTTCATTCTCCCAAGAGTGGTGTCATCCATGATTTCTAATGGCACAGAATCACTCTTTTCCTTTGGCAGATCAGGCAACTTCTCATTGAAAATCAGCTGTAGGAATCGGGGGTACATGTAAAAGCCTTCCTTCCCCTTTGCCTCTAAATTCTCTATCAGATACGTGAAGATCATGTTGGAGAAGCTGAAGGGGTGGTTTAGGACCAATGCAACATAGGCATTCTGAATTTGGTCCGACAGATCATCAAACCCACCCCTCCTGGATGCTATGCACTTCAGTATGACGTGTGCTAGGTACTTGTACTGGGGCCTCAGGTTACTCTTGTTTAGCACACCCGAGTTGATGTCCCCGCAGTACCCGATCCTCATAAAGCAACCTCGAACCGTCAGAGGATGCAGCTTAAGTGGATGATCCTCATCATCTCCAAATCCCAATACTCTCCTGATATCTGCTGCTGTAATCTCGATCTCCCTACCAAAGATAGTACTTCGGATGCGGTAGGGTTCCACAGATCGATCTACCGAAGCTCCCTCCCAGAATGATTGGTGAATGGACTGGTAGGGAGTACAGGGTGTAGATATGGCTCTATATATCCGTGATCTCCTCAAAAAATCGATGATCCCTTCAAACTCACCACCATTCCTCGAGGTGGAATCCAAGTGAGCACAAATGTCATGCTTTGGATTAATGGTCCAACGATTAGCCATATTCCTGTAACAAATAGCAAACGCACGTGAGAACAAACGAAAAACAGAGTTTGACCAAATCAGAAAAACAGTTCAGTTCAATTGTGCGATTGAACTCATTCGCATGATTCATTCGGCCGATTGAATGAATCGTCCCTTTCAATCGTGCGATTGAAGTTCATTCTGGAGTCCAGTCGTATGACACACTCAACCCATTCGCATTCTTCATTCGGCCGATTGAATGAGTCGCCCCTTTCAATCGTGCGATTGAAGTTCATTCTGGGGGACCAGTCGCATGACTCACAGTTCGATTCCATTAAGACTCAGATTCCTCAAATGGCTAAATTAAACATTAAGTTCATGTTCATTAGACTCGCAATCATGTATCTGAACCACCTAATCCATTGATTTTAACATTGTATGTGATTAAGGTAGTTTATTGCACAACTTTGTTTCAGTTCAAATCAAGGTCAAATGAGCCTGTATTTCGAGCCAATTTTGACAGTTTCAATCGTCTTTCTGTCGCGTTTTACCTGTATAACAATGCCAAAATGTCAGAAATCAAGTATAATGGATGTTTGAGTTCAAATCAAATTTGGGCAGAGTAACGGTGCGATTTTGAGATTTAGGGCGAATGGGGTCTGCGATCGACTGAGTGCCCTATTTATACTAAAACTCATCTCAGTCGGGCGAATGAACCCATTTTCTCGACTCATTCGGCCGACTCAATCTCCAGTCGTACGATCGAGTCTAATCGCATGACTTAGTCGTGCGATTGAAACTGGGTCGTACGATTCACTCAATCGACCAGTTCCATTCGCTCAATTGACCTCCATTCGCACGTTTGACCTAGTCGATCACTTTCAATCGGCCGATTGGATTCATTCGCATTGTCCAATCGCACGATTGTACTCATTCGTATGCTCCATTTGTACGACTGGTTCGTACTGATGATTCAGTCATGCGCTGGGCCATACTTGTGCCATTTTAGTCATTTCATTAACCGAAACATAGTTTTTCTGAAACGATTGATAAAACATTATGTGCAATTGATCATCTCAGACATGATCACTTTTAGATTAACACACCCACTGATCACCTCAGACGTGATCCATTTATCCACCCGATCACCTCAGACGTGATCCATTTATCCACCCGATCACCTCAGACGTGATCCTTTTTAACCTTTCAGAAACATTTAGTTTAAATAAACATTAAGCTCGTTTAGTGACATTAACAGATAACAATATACACAATCCGACAAAGACACACTTATACTAATAAATTAAAGAAATTTTAAACTACGAACAAAACGAACATATTTTTATGATTTTTGTTAGGGTAGGTTTGTGTAGCCCATTAGCATTGACATCATATCAAGGACAGACTTATATGGAATCAGACAGGCATAAACAACATTACTTGGAACCTTTGATTAGTATTTAACTTTAAACACTTGCATATCACAGCTTTCTCACTCATCTAAGACGTCTAAGATCTAACTGGGAATCATGCTTGATATGATACGTAACGTACTTTGATTATCAACTTCAGTCGGTGCATACACGACGATTGTCAGTATACTTGTCCACTTAAATCCATACACAGACTTTTCACATGCATTGGTAAAGAATTAAGTTATATTATTTCAACCAACATTTGTGGATCCCAAGCTTATATGGTAATCAATATTCCTTAGAGGACTTTCAAGCGGTCTATCAGTATTTTGACAAGAAGAGACTATTCTTAGAGCTTTCAAAGAGAAGCCAATCCTCAGGTCAGTGCCATCACACAGCAGAGAGGCGGCAAACAACAATGAATTCTAGAATATGTAGGTTATGCTTATCCTAAGGTCAGTGCCATCGCACAGCAGAGAGGCACACATCCTATCTCCTTGTTAGAGCATTTCTTATTTTCTTTTTTCACATAACGCACCAACAACGTTTTGTTATCAGCATGATTGCGCTTGTATTCATTTTTTTTGTTTTGCTCTTTTTGTGGTCATTTGCTCACCTTTGGTGGCGTTTATTTGCTCGTTATCCCTTATCGGAAATAGCTGATTGTGTTAACCAGTGATAAGATGGGAACCCACAGTTGATTGTGAAGGAATTGATCTGCCCAAGATACATATTAAATTGATGTGGCTAGTGTGATATGATCCAAGTCGGGTCATACCCAATAACAAGCTTAAGAAACATCAAAAGATAATTTATTTGTTGATGAGATCATACAAATAAATAATGAAACAAATTTAGAAAATGGATTTTCTAAATTATTGCTTTTGTAAATGAACTTAATTATGTGGATAATTGTTCATGAGATATTATTTGTTTTTCATTATTTAGTTTTACTAAATGATAACAAATAAAAGAGTGTTTAATTTATAAAGTTTAAAAATTGTTTTTCAACTTTATAAACTAGAGATTAGAGTGTATTAGTTTTGTTTAAGTTTTAAAAGGGTGGGACCCTTTGTCTTGGAAAAAACGGCCGCCCAAGGGGCCTATGGGATCCATTTCTTTGTCTTGTAAATAGACAAACTTAAAGACAACAATACACTCCAACTTCTAGTCATTCACTCTTGCATGCAAAAAGCTCTCTCCTCTCAAAAATCTCTTTCACTCTCTCACGGTTTTGAAGAAGAAGAAGAGCAGGAATTTTCAGCTTTCAAAAGGGGTTTTGATTGCTGAAAATTGGTGTCAAGGATTCCTAGCAATCAAAGGTGTTTGAAGAAGCTTTGGGTACAACCTCTTGAGGACTTCTAGCTTGAAGTTTCAGCCACATCTTCATCTCCTTTCACCTTGAACAATTCGTTTTGAGCAGCTACAAAGGTTGTAGTTTCATCATCTTATGTTTATCTTATTGTATGCATTGTGTATAATGATCCATGGCTTGGGGTTCTTTGTTAAATGGGTTTAGCAACTATCTTATTAACATGTTTTAAAATATAAAATCCGCTGCTTTTTTCATATAAACTAAGTTATATGAGCTTTGATAAACATGTTAAAACCCCTTCAATGGCATCAAGAGCCACTTATACATATGCATACATATATTACACTCACTAGTTCACGGTTTTGTGGTGTTTGACACCACATACCCGTGAGTTAGTAGGCTGAATTGTGACCCCTTTTGATTTTTTGAAGATGATACTTTATGCATGTAAGAATCTTTAAAAAATCTAGATCATAAGATGTTTGTTTTGTTTGGACAAAACCCATATGTTCTTGGTTAATGTTGGCCAAGAAAATAGGTTAAAAGGGGCTGCCAAAATCGTGACATTAGGATATGTTTGAATATATTGTTTGTTGACTATGCATAACAAAGCCTTGACCATGTGGATGATTGATTGGTTGTCCAAGTCTTGTTTTGTAATTTATTTATTCATATGATTTGTAATAAATAGATTAGGAGTCTTTATCTTTACTAGAAAAATGTATTAGGATACATATTTTGTAAGGATGCTCAAGATCAAGACTTGAAGAAAAGATGGACAAAGAGGATGCTTGAAGATGTGGATTCAAGTGGGAGTTCTTTTTGTCAACCATGTGTCATGTTCTTAACCCTTAGGACAAGACCATTTGACACACTTGTTTTGGCTAAACAAGTGTGCTCAACTTAGTATGCTTTGTTATGCATATGTGAATTGTTTGGTTATGCTTGGTTGAATGCTTATGATGTTGTTTTGTTTTGAATATTTGAATGTGATTAACAAACCATCAATTAAACCAAGCTATAACAAGAAATTGGTTCTCAAATCATTAAGCAAAATAGAATGGTTCTATAAAAGGAGTTAATGGTTTGCAAAATAAAATGGGTTTTATTTAAAATAACCAATAGGGTACCATATGGTTGAATGCATACAATCATATGGTACAATAGACTTTTCTAAACAAGAATTGTGAAATTGTAAATCCCTTTTGAAAATAAGTTAAACACCATCCTTTTAGACAACACTTAGGTTGCTTGCAAACTCTTAGTGGGATAAAGGTCACCTAACCACTTTGAGGGAACTTGTAACTTGAGGTGAGAATACCATGTTTGTGGGATAAAGGTCACCTAACCACTTATGTAGTAAACTCACACGTGTGTGTAAGTAGGACGACTTGATTTGTAAAATATATTGAATGGATCACCTAAAATATGTTTTACAAAAAGTGTTGATGGGATAAACATGCCGTTATAAACATAAGATGTTCAAACGATCCCATACCACTAGAAGTTGCAATAGGTTGCAATTGTCATTTATGACTACCTTGTTTATTTAAACAATGGGATAAAGGTCACCTAACCAATATTTAAATATAACGTTGGATTCTAAAATTTTATTTATTAATGGTCTATGAGACATAAAGGGTATTGATAAATGAAATATAATTTTATCAACGATTACTAATAGAACTTTGTAAAATCTTGTAGATGGCCGACAACAACAACGCTAATAACGATGTACCAAACCAAAACAACCAATCCCTAAGGGCGATCCTTCAAAGGGATCGTCTAACACCTAACAATTTCATGGATTGGTACCGCAACTTGAGAATTGTTCTCAAGCAAGAAAAGCGGGCCTACATCCTTGATGATCCCATCCCCGATGAACCTAACGAGGAGGATGTGGAAGCCTATAATGATTGGGTTAGATACGTGGAAGACTCCATCCAAGTCTCTTGCCTAATGTTAGCAAGTATGACACCCGAACTCCAAAAGGAGTATGAGCTCCATGGAGCTTATGACATGATCACTCAGTTGCGGGAAACGTTCCAGCAACAAGCTAGAGTGGAGCGCTACGAAACGGTTCAAGCGCTTAATGCATGTCGGATGGAGGAATCCCAATCAGTTTCATCTTATGTTCTTAAGATGAAAAGCCATATCGACCGCCTTCAAAGGCTAAACTGTCCTGTCTCAAAAGAGTTGGCCACGGATATGATCCTTAACGGCCTAACTAAAAAGTTTGAGGCATTCGTCATGAACTACAACATGAACGGATGGGACAAGAGCATAAATGAACTTCATTCAATGCTCAAATCAGCCGAGGCGGGAATGGGTAAAAGGTCTTTACCCGTTCTCACCATTAATGAAAGTGGGAGAAGGAGAAGGTCTCTACCCCCTCCTAAGGCAACTGTTGCCAAAGGAAAGGGGCATGTTGGGGGAAAGGGGAAGATGGTTGTTAGGGCGCAACCTCCGAAGCCGAAGGAGAAGAAGCGAAAGGTTACTGTCAACGACCCATGTTTCAAGTGTGGTGAGATAGGGCATTGGATGAGAAATTGTCCAGTCTATTTCAAAGAGTTGAGAGAAAAGAGGGATGCGGGGCAAACCTCAGGTATAATTTACATGATACATGTTGAGCAAAATATTATTTCTTCTAACACATGGGTATTAGATACCGGATGTGGAACTCACATTTGCAATTTGTTGCAGGGGTTCAAAAGAAATGAGCATTATGCAAAAGGGGAAATAAGTCTCTTCATGGGCAATGGTGCAAAGGTTCACGTGGAAGCCCAAGGACACTACATTTTGAAGCTTCCAAGTGGTTTGGAAGTTATTTTAAATAATGTATTATATGCTCCTAGTTTGACTAGGAACATAATTTCTGTTTCCCGTTTAAGACAATATGATTATGATTTCAAGTTTGTTGACAATGATATTCATGTTTCTTTAAATCATGTATTTTATTTTAAGGCTATACCTTGTAATGGTATTTATGAATTGGTTCATGAAAACGCAACATATGATAGCTCAATATACCAAGCAACCACCAAAAGACTCAAATTAGATTTGAGTGATACCTACCTTTGGCATTGTCGTCTTGGTCATATAAATAAGAAATGTATACAAACACTTCAACAGAATGGTCTTTTAAAAACAAATGAATGTGATTCATTTGATGTATGTGAATCTTGTTTACAAGGAAAAATGACTAAGGCACCCTTTAGTGGAACTAACGAAAGGGCAAAAGATTTATTAAGTATCATACATTCGGATGTATGTGGTCCTTTTAAGCCAATGACTAGGAATGGTGAAAGATACTTCATTACCTTTACCGACGATTATAGTCGCTATGGGTATGTGTACTTATTGAGACACAAAGATGAAGCTTTTGGAATGTTCAAAATCTTCAAGAATGAAGTAGAAAATCAACTCAACAAGTCAATTAAAGTTCTTCGCACCGATAGAGGTGGTGAATACCTAAGTGATGTTTTTCAAGATCATCTTAGGAGTTGTGGGATTGTCTCATAACTCACTCCACCTGGAACACCATAACATAATGGTGTGTCTGAGAGGAGGAATCGAACCTTATTGGATATGGTTCGATCTATGATGGCTAGAAGCACATTGCCTCTATCATTTTAGCGTTTCGCTTTGCTCTCCGCAACCCGTATTCTGAATATGGCCCCAACCAAAAAGGTGGAAAAGACACCTTTTGAGATATGGCATGGAAGAGTTCCATCCCTATCATACTTAAGGGTCTGGGGTTGTGAGGATTATGTTAAGACTCCCACCCCAAACAAATTAGATGTTCGATCCACTAAGTGTATCTTTGTTGGATATCCTAGAGATTCTATGGGATATTATTTCTATGATCCACTGGAACAAAAGGTGTTTATTGCCAGAAAGGGTGAGTTCTTAGAAGCCAAGTTCCTTATGGAAGGAGCTAGCAGTAGAACAGTGGATCTTGAGGATGATCAAGAATCACAGCCCGATGCACGTTTGGTTGAAACTAGCACTCAACATGAGGATGTTGAGGATGATCAAGCGGTTGATCAATACACACAAAACGTTCGCAGAAGTGGTAGAACTAGTAATCCACCTGAAAGATACGGATTTTTCATGGATGGATGCTATGTGGTAGATTCAGATGAACCAACCACATATCATGATGCAGTGTCCAATTTGGATTGTGACAAATGGCTTGAGGCCATGAACGTTGAGATGCAATCCATGTATGACAATCAAGTTTGGGAACTTGTTGTACCACCTCTTAATTCCAAAGTAGTTGGAAGTAAGTGGGTTTTCAAGAAGAAAACCGATATGCATGGAAACTTGGATACTTACAAAGTTAGACTTGTAGCAAAGGATTTCACTCAAACTCAAGGGGTTGATTATGATGAAACCTTCTCACCAGTTGCAATGCTTAAGTCTATAAGGATATTGTTTGCCATAGCAGCTTATTATGATTATGAGATTTGGCAAATGGATGTCAAAACCGCCTTCCTAAATGGATATCTTGAGAAAGATGTCTATATGGTTCAGCCTGAAGGTTTTGTCGATCCAAAACATCCTAACAAAGTATGCAAGTTAAAAAAATAATCTATGGATTGAAACAAGCATCGAGAAGTTGGAATCACCGTTTTGATGATGAAGTAAAGAAATTTGGCTTCATCAAAACGCTGATGAGGCTTGTGTGTATAAGAAGGCTAGTGGGAGCACAATAACCTTCCTAATATTGTATGTTGATGACATACTACTATTTGGAAATGACATTCCAACCATGGAAGGTGTAAAAACCTGGCTTGGAAGTTGTTTTTCCATCAAGGATCTTGGTGAAGCCACCTATATTCTGGGAATAAAGATCTGTAGGGATAGATCAAGGCGGCTGATTGGTTTGAATCAAAGTGCATACATTGACAAAATCTTGAAAAGGTTCAAGATGGAAAACTCTAAGAAAGGTAGTGTACCTATTCAAAGAGGGACAATATTGAGTACGACTCAATGTCCAAGCTCAAAGGAGGAGCAAAATAGAATGAAGGCAATCCCATATGCATCTGCTATAGGATCCATAATGTATGCAATGATATGCACTAGACCGGACGTGTCATGCGCTTTAAGCATGACAAGTAGATACCAGCAAAATCCTGGTGATAGTCATTGGATGGCTGTCAAGAACATTCTGAAGTACCTAAGGAGGACTAAGGACATGTTCTTGATCTACGGATCTGGTGAAGAGGAACTCGTTGTAAAAGGTTACATGGATGCGAGTTTCCAAACCGATCGAGATGATTCACTATCTCAATCGGGGTACATCTTTATTCTGAATGGGGGAGCTGTTTCTTGGAAAAGCTCAAAGCAAGAAGTCATAGCGTTGTCCACTACAGAGTCAGAATACGTCGCCGCTTCAATGGCAGCACAGGAAGCTGCATGGCTGAAGAAATTCATAGCCGATCTAGGGGTAGTCCCTTCCATTCAGGATCCCCTAGAGATCTTTTGTGACAACGAGGGTGCGATTGCTCAAATCAATGAACCTCTTGCTCATCAAAAGACTCGGCACATTAAGCGGAGATTCAACTACATAAGGGATGAAGTTGAAAAAGTAAAGATATGTATTCGCAAAGTCCATACTGATAAGAACGTTGTGGATCCACTCACAAAGCTCCTTGAAAAGGCAAAGCATGAAGGTCATGCTTGTGCCATGGGACATAGATATTCAAGTGACTGGGTTTGATGTTGTATTTTGTATTTGGTTATTGGAACTTATGTTATTTAACTTAATTATGTGGTTATAATTTTCATTTGTTCTTCTATTTTAGCATGTTTAAATCCGTGAATAAATGAGTTATTCTAAACGTCCGTAGTCGATCATACTTGTGGGAACAATTATGAATGTAAGACTATAATGAACTTGGATTGGTTGATATTCATAAGGTATGAATATAGAGCAAGAGGTTGCTACCAAGATTCATTGATATCTATGGGATATAGACATTGGACTGACCCGCTCTCAATTATTTCTGCATGGAATCTTTGTGATTAGTCATAAGAGATATTGAGTAAAGGCGAATATCATTGTATCCTCAGACCTAAGATACATATTGGGTCTTCATATTCACCAAGTATTGTACTTTGACTTAGTACTTTGCTGTTCTGAAATATTAGCAGTACATAAGGCTGAGTTCAGGTATGATATAAGGTGATTGTGAGAGACGTATGTAGCCAAGATGGAATTTGTTCCTCTTATTCGTTGAGAGTTAGATGTGTAAGGCCTGTTAAAGTTAAATCATCAGAGAATGACAATTCTGTGTCTCTTGGATTTAACATGACATCTGCAACAAAAGGATAGATGATTAATTCACCTAAAACATATTCAAGTAAGGTACTTGAAAGGGATGATGTTATTGAATGGCACTTAGTCATATACATTAGGGGTAGCAAACTGTTGCTAGGCGTTATTTGCTGCTTGCATCAATCTTCTATGAATCTTGTGCAAGTGGGAGATTGAAGGAATTGATCTGCCCAAGATACATATTAAATTGATGTGGCTAGTGTGATATGATCCAAGTCGGGTCATACCCAATAACAAGCTTAACAAACATCAAAAGATAATTTATTTATTGATGAGATCATACAAATAAATAATGACACAAATTTAGAAAATGGATTTTCTAAATTATTGCTTTTGTAAATGAACTTAATTATGTGGATAATTATTCATGAGATATTATTTTTTTTCATTATTTAGTTTTACTAAATGATAACAAATAAAAGAGTATTTAATTTATAAAGTTTAAAAATTGTTTTTCAACTTTATAAACTAGAGATTAAAGTGTATTAGTTTTTTTTTAAGTTTTAAAAGGGTGGGACCCTTTGTCTTGGAAAAAACGGCCGCCCAAGGGGCCTATGGGATCCATTTCTTTGTCTTGTAAATAGACAAACTTAAAGACAACAATACACTCCAACTTCTAGTCATTCACTCTTGCATGCAAAAAGCTCTCTCCTCTCAAAAATCTCTCTCACTCTCTCACGGTTTTGAAGAAGAAGAAGAGCAGAAATTTTCAGCTTTCAAAAGGGGTTTTGATTGCTGAAAATTGGTGTCAAGGATTCCTAGCAATCAAAGGTGTTTGAAGAAGCTTTGGGTACAACCTCTTGAGGACTTCTAGCTTGAAGTTTCAGCCACATCTTCATCTCCTTTCACCTCAAACAATTCGTTTTGAGCAGCTACAAAGGTTGTAGTTTCATCATCTTATGTTTATCTTATTGTATGCATTGTGTATAATGATCCATGGCTTGGGGTTCTTTGTTAAATGGGTTTAGCAACTATCTTATTAACATGTTTTAAAATATAAAATCCGCTGCGTTTTTCATATAAACTAAGTTATATGAGCTTTGATAAACATGTTAAAACCCCTTCAGATTGAACCATTTAGTTTAGATTGAGTTTACCAATGACGTCTACTCGTCTAATGTGTTGAATCTACCGACACATCATAAAGTGAACTAGCACCTCCCTAGATCAACTTTCTCCGTGTAATTACAATACCAACCAAGCGTACTATCATTTTCCTATTTTGTTAGACTTAGACTTCTCGGATTTATAATTTTTCTGTGATTTAATTAACCTTGCAGAACCGAAAATCCTTTTGGTGTTCCAAGTAACCCGATACCTGTGTACTATCACTTTCCATTTTATTGAGTCACATTTCCTGTCTTTTTGTCTATGCCTTTTCAGCTTTACTTACCCCCCTTTTTGTCCTTTTTTTTATTTAAGTAAATGAATACTGAAATAAATAATCTCCCCCTAAAATTCTAAAACAGAAAATCTTTTTGTGTTTTTGGATTTTTATACGACAAGGAAATTAAAAAATCAAAATAAAAGAAATACATAAAAAATTTAAAAAAAACAGTGTCGGACTATGTATCTGTTTCTTCTAATATAACATCACTTTTCTTTTTAACACGTTGACCTCTAACAGATAGAAAAATCTTGGTTTATCAAACGGTTTGGTGTAGAGGTCAGCGCGTTGAAAATCTGTGTTTATTTTGACCACATCAATTAAGTGTTTTTCATAGCAGTCGCGTATGAAGTGATACTTTATGCCTATGTGTTTGGTCTTAGGATGTTGAACCGGATTTTTAGTTACTGCAATTGCAGCAGAATTATCAACATATATAGGAGTAGAAGTGAAATGCAAACCGTAGTCCCGCATTTGCTGTTGTATCCAAATGATTTGAGAGCAACAGCTGGCGGCGGCAACATATTCATCTTCACAGGTAGATAGAGCAACTGATGTCTGCTTCTTGCACTGCCAAGTTACCAATCTCCTCCCGAAAAATTGACATCCTGCTGATGTAGACTTGTAACTCATTTTGCAGCCTCCATAATCCGAGTCACTATACGCCGTTAGCTTAAAGTCATCATCATGAGGATACCACAACCCCAGTGTTGGTGTACCCTTCAGATAACAAAAAATCCTCTTGACTCCAATTAGATGATTTACTTTGGGTTTCGCTTGATATCGGGAACATAAACATGTGGCATACATGATATCTGGACGTGAAGCAGTGAGATACATGAGAGATCTGATCATCCCACGATACATGGTGGCATCCACCAAATCCCCATTCTCATCAGGAGCCACATCATGATTTGTGGCGAGTGGGGTACCGGCTGCAGTGACATTTTCCATATCAAAGCGACTAAGAGTGTCACCGACATACTTAGTTTGATGCAGAAAGATGCCGGTAGGGGTTTGATCCACCTGTAATCCTAGGAAGAACTTCATTTCTCCCATTGCACTCATCTCAAACTCAGCCTTCATCACAGATTCAAACTCTTTACATAACTCTTCGTTTCATGAACCGAAGATTATGTCATCCACACATATTTGCACCAAAAGCAAATCACCATCCTTTTCTTTGATGAACAATGTACAGTCAATCACACCCCTGCGAAAGCCGTGTTTCAGCAGATGGGTGGCGAGCTTTTCATACCAAGCTCGAGGAGCCTGATGTAGCCCATACAGAGCCTTGTCTAACTTGTAGACTCTGTCTCGATGATAAGGATATTTGAATCCTTCGGGTTGACTGACATATACCTCTTCACGGATTTCCCCATGCAAGAATGCACTCTTAACATCTAGTTGATAGACTTTGATCTTCATGTAAGAGGCGTAGGCTAGAAAGATGCGAATAGTTTCCATTCTAGCTACTGGAGCAAAGACTTCATTGTAGTCGATTCCTTCGACTTGTCTGAAGCCCTGAACAACCAACCGGGCCTTGTTTCTGATAACAACACCCTGGTCATCCTTCTTGCACTTTAGTACCCATTTGGTACCAATTACCTTGACTCCTTTGGGTCGGTCAACAAGAGTCCACACTCCAAGTTTCTTGAACTGTAGCAACTCCTCTTGCATAGCATTGACCCAGGCTTCATCCTTAAGGGCATCACTTATGTGTTTGGGTTCAGTTTGAGAAACAAAACATCTGTAAGCTCCATCATTCACGTAGCCCTTTTCCATTACTTCAGCGTAATCAGCAGTGTACAATCGACTTCTAGTCTACACGCCGGAGTGAAGATCACTAATGATAGCATCTGGCGGATGACTCGTACTGATCCTAGTCAAAGGAGTTGTAGGAACAACAACTTCAGAGTCCAAAGTTGTGACTGGAGGTTCAGTATCTGTATTTCCAGATGTAGGTTCAGCAGCTAAAGAGCTTCCTTCTTGATCAACATTTGGTGCATTGCTGGTTTCAGTTGCTTCTTCTTCATCAGAAGAGTCCTCACTATCATCCCGATCAGCTGTGGCAGATCCCGATGAACCACCTGCACGTGTTGCATTGCTAGTATCTAGATTTGATGAGTTTAGAACATCGTGCATCATCTGAGTAGCAATATCATCATCTAAATCTATCTGAGGAAGATTGAATGATTTGAAAAAGCCATCGTAGTCAAAGAATGATGATGGACCTTTTCCAGCAGGGGGATAGTGAAACGTTGAACATCAACATTGCACCATACTTCTACTTGACCAGTAGAGTTGTTTTAAACTCGTTTGTCTGGTATACTGTATCCCAGAAAGATCCCCTGATCTGCCTTTTCATTAAACTTGCCTTCTTGAGTTTTCTTCAGAAGTGTACAAGGAGCACCGAAAGGTTCCAAATACTCCAAGTTTGGTTTACGCTTCTGTAGTAACTCATAGCAAGTCTTCCCATGCCTTTTCACTACTGACACACGATTGAGTGTGTAGCAGGCATTGGCTATAGTTTCGTTCCAGAACTGCACTGGCAGTTTTGAGTCTGCCAACATAGTCCTGGCGGTCTCGATCAGGCTTCTGTTCTTTCGCTCAGCAACTCCATTCATCTGTGGTGTTTATGCAGAGGTGAATTGATGAACAATTCCCTTTTCTTTGCAGAAAGCATCCATCCACTGATTCTTAAACTCGGTTCCATTATCTGAGCGAATCTTTCTCATCTTCAATTTGTAGAGTGATTCTAGAGTGGTGACCAATACTTTGAATGACTCAAAGGTTTCTGACTTTGCTTTCAGAAACATCACCCACGAGAATCGTGAGTAGTCATCAGTGACTACGAAGCAGTACCAGTCTCCAGCGATACTCTTCGTGCTAACTGGTCCGAATAAATCCATGTGCAGTAGCTCCAGGGGCATCTCGATAGAATTTACATTCTTGGTCTTGTGAGATTTCCTGGTTTGCTTTCCTTTCTTGCATGAGACACATAAATCAGGAAGCTTGAAGTTCTTGACAGGAACTCCATCAACTAAGTTGTTATGAATCAGATGATTCATCTTCCTATGATTAATGTGTCCCATTCTTCTGTGCCACGAAATGGAGTCCTTCTCTATAGCTTTGGATAAGAAACATTGAACAGTAGAAGTACTAGTAGAAGCATTAGACATATCTAGAACATACAAGTCATTATATCTAGATGCGGACATTAATACCTGCTCCTCTGGAATATCCATTTCTTTCTTCAGAATGTAACATTTGCGATTGTCAAACATGACTTTGAAGCCCTTGTCACAAATCTGAGACACAGAAAGCAGATTGTTTTCTAATTGCTGAACAAAGTTGACTTTGTCGAACCTTACCTTTTCATTACCCACTTCTCCCTGAGCGGTAATGTATCCTCCTTTGTTTCCAGCAAAGGAAACGTGTCCCCCTTTAATTTGTTTGACATTGAAAAGGAGAGACTTATTTCCCGTCATGTGCCTGGAAGCTCCGCTATCTACGATCCATGTATTTGTAGACGAACTATAGCGGACAACCTGCACATAAGAAAAAATAATCAGTTAAGGAGGGGGACCCAAGCCTTGACTGGCTTGGGTTTGCCAGAGGAATCAACCATCATTAATTCAACCCACTGTCCTTTATCAGTGGGTGGAATCTCAACGTTCAACTTGTCCTTGCTTTCAGACTCATCAGTCGTTTTGGCTTTCCACAGACCATCCCTGTGAAAAGATTATTTATGGTAAACCTTAGACTGATTAACAGTTTGAGCATATGGTTTAGATTCAGAAACAGGTTTCGCCGCTGGCATCACAGACTTGTCAGTGACTTGTCTGTGTTGCCTTTGGCGTGGAGGAGACGAAAACGACCTAGAAGGTGTTTTAGACCGAATAGGTGTTTTCGATCTAACAGGAGTTTTAGATCGCTGTTTTGAATCTAAATTAATTTTTTTCAGCTCAACCTTAATTCTTGGAGTCTGATAGCGAGGACAATTTGTCGAAATATGACCGCGCTGTCCACAAGTATAGCAGGATCTCCATTCATCGGGGCTAGGATATCTCTTGTGGGACGGTGAATAAACTTCTGGTTCTTTATTTTTGTTCTCACTTTTAAGGCTTTCACCTCCCTTGACAAATTTAACTTGTTTAACATTATGTGTGTTTTGTCTTGGGAGATGATGGGATTCTTGTTTCACTGATTTAGATTGAGTGGGTTTGGAATTCTTAGGTTGTGTGGTAGTCGATTTTTGACCCAACCCAAGGTTTGCTTCAACATTTTCTTCCACCTAGTTTCCAGTGATTTTTGTGTCAGTTGTGCCTGATGTAGATGCTTTCTGATCAGTGGCCAGAGGGGCAGATTTAACTGCTGTGTCCGGATCGCTGACCAGAGGAGTTGTCACCACATGATCCTTTATTGGGTTATTATTAATTGGACGTTGTTTGGTGTTCAATAGGATCTCATGTGGTGGAGGCACAACCTTATATCCTAAACCTTCCCCGTTGTTGCGTTCTTTAACCAAGTTTTTCAAAATATGTGAGGAACTAGCTAGACTGTGGAGTTTTTGTTTCAAAGACTCGTTTTCAACTTGTAAAACCGCTCGTTCCTTTTTAGTTTCTTCTATTGTTTTTAAGTAAAGTTGATATCATTTTCTTGGTTAAATGCAACAACCTCTGTTTCTTTTAACTGTTTCTTTAATGCTTCAACCTTTTCTTTATAGCTGTTTTCATTTTGTTTTAAGATTTTGTTAGCCTCAGTGCACAATTTTAAATCATTTACTAAGATATCATTGTGATCTAATAACCTAGCAAATTTCAGGTCAATGCTTTCTCTAAACTGTTCACATTCAACATACGCATGTTTAATAAATAAATCATCCTTAGATTCTACCTATGCAGATGTAGACGTTCCAGCCATGAAAGCATTTTAGGGTTCAGAATGTGCTTCAGATTCAGCATTCAGTTCATCCTCAACAATTTGATCAACAGCAGATATGTCATCATCCAATTCAGCAGTATCAGGCTCAGCTGAGTTCTCCCCCTCACTCGCTGAGTCTTCATTTAGATCATCAACTGATGCTATGTTGGCTTCACTATCAGATAAGAATCGAAAGGACCAGTCCTGTCCTTCATCACCTTGCGCCACCATAGCTTTTGAGTCACTGCTGGTTGAAGCTGGCTTCTTATCCTTATCTTGTCTGTTGAACGAGGAGAATGGATTTCCGTTCCCAGTCTTCTTAGGCTTTACACATTCCCTCTTGAAGTGTCCTTTCTCCCCACAGTTGAAACAGGTGACTTTTGACTTGTCAAAACCAAAAGTAGTATCTTTTGTAGCCACCAGATTTTGACCTGTTTTCTTCACAAATTTCTTTGCTCATCGTACAGCACTTGCGAGAGCCCACATAATATCCATCCTCTCCAACTCATTCTCATCCACCTGCTCGTAATCTTCATCAGCCAAGTGGCAGTTTCCTATCTTCCCAGTAACAAAACCATCATAGGAATGGACCATAGCAGCAAGCAGGTCCATGTGTTCCTTGGCCACTTCCACAGTTACCTTACCCAAGTTCTCTGTTACTAACTTTGTCGAATGAGCTTCAGTAACACTGTGTTAAACCCTTGATGAGACCGTTGACTCACCAACAGATGATGAGCTTTGTCCAGATGTAGATGTATTAGTAACGAAAGCAGTTTGCAGAGGAGCATTTGAAGACTTGGCAATAGGACTTCGAGTCACATTGTAGAGTGTAGGATCCTGAGCATAGGAATCATTCTTTGCCTTGTACTTGTGTCTACCTTCTTCCTCTCGTAGTTTCAGAATAAAGTCATTTATATCCAATGTCTCAAGAATTGAAATGTGTCTCAAGGTGGAAATAAATGAATCCCACTTTTCTGGAAGTCCGTCAGCCAAACTGGAGACCTTTTATTCTTTAGACGTGGTTACCCCATGAGTGTGAAGTTCACTCATCAGATGATAGAATCGGTCAATGATGTCGTCCAAACTCTCATTCCCAATTCTTAAGTGCTTTGGCCTTCAAAGATTTCAGAGTTGAGCTCCCTTCATATCTTTTCTCGAGAGTTTCCAGAATTTTTTGCTTTGTTTATGATCAGAATACTGATGGAAGATTTCTTTAGGAATAGACTGGATGAGCATCGCGTAAGCTTTCTTTTCAGCATTATAGGCAGTCCTTTGAGCATCAGTCATTCCACTCAACGTTAATGGCAAACCATCAGCACCAACTGGCATGGTGTAACCAGTTTCAATAGAATTCCAAAGATTAGTATCCACACCATTGAGATGAATCTCAAACCTTTGCTTCCACTACAGGAACTCATCAATAGACAGAAGCTTAGGTGGCTTATTGTGATTACCAATCTCATTTTCCAGTAACAGTAAGTTTTGGATCCCTGAGTCTTTCCCTGCTGAGAACACGAAGTTTTCTGAGTCCATAACGTGCGACTGACTCACTCGGGTGATTGAACAGACCAACCGACTCAATTAAGCGACTGAACTATGCGACTGACTGAATCGGTCGATTGGACTAGGCGACTGACTCAATCGGGCGAATAAACAGGTGACTGGACTTCAGTCGTACGATTGAGATAATCGTGCAACTGAGACTGCTGAAATCGAGGTTTTTCGCAATTTTTGACCTAAAACACAAGTTTTGACACCCTAGACGGCTGAAAGTCTAAAAATATTGAATTTTCAGAACATGCGAACGTAAAGACTTGATTTTTAGCAGAAAGATTGGATCTTTTTGTGTAAAAACGTTGACTTTACCAAAACTTGATTGAATCCATGAAGAATCAAGAGCCTTTGCTCTGATACCACTTGTTAGGACCGTGTACGTACGGAGTACTAACTGATTCTTCGTTATACCGGATCAAATAGTGCGGAATCCTATTTGATTGGCGATCCAATCAGGGAGAACGTAATCAAGATCAATCCTAACGATTAGAAAACGTTAAGAATGGAGTAGGAATGATCTGGGACGTTCTATGAACTTGGAATGGACGAACAGGACGCTCTGGGTCGGCAAAGGTTGCAAGTATTCAAAGTGTTGTGTTTTTCCACGAATTAAGTGGTATTTATAGGTAAGGGTTTCTCATTCGTGCGACTGAACCATTCGCATGGTTCAGTCGTGCGATTGAGCTATGCGTTTGATCCATACGCATGACTGAGCCTTCAGTCATACGACTGGTTCAATCTCATGCTACAGTCTTACGACTGATCCAGTCTCCTGGTTCAATTGTGCGACTAAGCCATTCGCATGAAGTTATTCATGCGTATGGTCCATTGACATGGCCCATTCGCATGATAACTTCATAATGTTAAGTTTGAATGTGTTAATTATCATAACATTAAGCATATCAATTCAAACAACCATCTACCTATATAAACTATCAACCATTCATTGCACAACCCATCAATGAAACATTTAAACATTATAAGCATCCACAACCACTTGCATTTCATTAATCAACTTTCAATTACATATAAGTAAAACATTACAAAGATATTACATTAGGCTCAGAATCTAGGTACACATGTATCAACAGATATATCCAGGAACTACCCCCTAAGGTGAGAATGCTAGTAAAGTCTAATTCTCCTTCTACATACCAAGCCACGGTAAATCTGGCTGCGGACATGTATGAGGAAGTTGCTGAGTCCGAGAAACCTGTGGTGAAAGAAGAAGTGGTTAGTCGTTAGGAAACTTCATTGAGTTCTAGGCCTATGTATGGACAGAGTGGGCCGCAGAACAGAAAGTTTAATGCTAGGGGCTTCGTAGGTCCCCCTTCTTGGTGTAATAGATGTGGGAAGTTTCATAGAGGAGAATGTAAACTGAATCACCCGGCATGTCATAAATGTGGGAAGCCTGGACATTTCGTTTCTAGATGTCCAGAACTTCGATGTTATGAATGCGGGGAGATGGGACATATGAAATCTGAATGTCCAAAGTTTAGACCTGGACCGGTCCCTATTCATGCAGTGGGAGGACCGAGTAAAGTCAGTGCGAGTGGTAATAGTGGTACTGCGGGGAGAGCATTTACAATGACTACGGAGGAGGCTAAGGCATTACCGGATGTTGTGTCGGGTACGTTTCTTGTTGATGATGTACCAGCTAGAATTATATTTGATTCAGGGGCTAATAGAAGTTTTGTATCAATAAAATTCCATGCCTTAATAAAAGTTAAACCATCAAAGCTAGATGTTGCCTTTTCAGTAGAAACTGCCTCTAATGAATTTATAGTTGTTAGTGAGGTAATAGATGATTGTTTTGTCGAACTAGAAGGTGTAAAATTTCCTGCTAGATTACATATGATGAAGTTAGGAGGTTTTGATGTAGTATTGGGAATGGACTGGTTATCTACGTTTGAGGCTCAGATAATATGCAAAAGAAAGATGATTGAATTGCGAGCACCAGATGGTAATTTGGTAACGGTTTTTGGTGATGAACATGATAGTGTGGTGAAAGTCATATCTATGATTAAGGCTGAGAAATTATTGAGTAGGGGCTACGAGTCATTCTTGGCATATGTAGTTGATACTGCTAAGGAGACGAAGAAATTAGAAGATGTTCCAGTGGTTTGTAATTTTCCTGATGTATTTCCTGAGGATCTACCAGGTATACCTCCTGATAGAGAAATTGAGTTTAGAATTGACTTAGTACCTGAAGCAAAACCTGTCGCTAAAACCCCTTATAGACTTGCACCCGTTGAATTGAAGGAACTTCTGAAGCAATTACAGGAATTATTAGACAAAGGTTTTATTCGACCAAGCACTTCGCCTTGGGGTGCTCCAGTTCTGTTTGTAAAGAAGAAAGATGGCAGTTTGAGGATGTGCATAGATTACAGAGAACTAAACAAGCTAACTGTTAAGAATAAATACCCATTACCTCGTATAGACGATTTGTTTGATCAACTCCAAGGTGCTAATTGGTTCTCAAAGATAGATCTTAGATCCGGGTATCATCAGTTAAAGGTGAAAGAAGAAGATATACCAAAGATAGCTTTTCGTACGCGATATGGGCATTATGAATTTTTGGTGATGTCATTTGGATTAACGAATGCTCCTGCTGCATTCATGGATTTGATGAACAGAGTATGTAAACCGATGCTGGATAAATCGGTGATTGTGTTTATAGATGATATTTTGATTTATTCTAAGAATAAAGGAGATCATGCTTGTCACATTCGATAAGTATTGGAAACTTTAAGAAAGAATAAGTTGTATGCAAAATTCTCGAAGTGTGAATTTTGGTTAAGGGAAGTGCAATTTTTGGGCCATGTGGTAAATACGGATGGAATATTGGTGGATCCTGCGAAAATTGAGGCCGTAATGAATTGGGAGATCCCTAAACGTCCTTCAGAAATTCGTAGTTTCTTAGGACTGGCAGGATACTATAGGAGATTCATTCAGGATTTTGCTAAAATTGCTTCTCCATTGACGAAATTAACTCGAAAAGACATTAAGTATGAATGGAATAAAGAACAGGAAGTTGCTTTTCAGGAACTAAAGAACCGATTAACACAAGCTCCAGTATTGGCCATACCAGAAGGTGTAGATGATTTAGTGATATATTCTGATGCATCATATCAGGGATTGGGGTGTGTTTTGATGCAACGTGGGAGAGTTACTGCTTATGCTTCTAGATAGTTGAAGACCCATGAAGTTAATTACCCAACCCACAATTTAGAACTAGCAGCTGTAGTTTTTGCTCTTAAGATATGGTGACATTACTTATATGGAGTGAGGTGTACCATCTTTACTGATCATAAGAGCCTGAAGTACTTCTTTGAGCAAAAAGATTTGAATATGAGACAAAGGCGATGGTTGGAGTTAATCAAAGATTATAATTGTGAAATTTTGTATCACCCCGGGAAAGCAAATGTGGTTGCTGATGCATTGAGCAGAAAGGAGAAGTACGAACCGATTAAGGTTAAGACGTATAAACTTGTGATTACTCCTGATTTTATGCAACAGCTGAAAAAAGCCTAATTGGAAGCATTAAAAGAAGAAAACATTAAGAGAGAAAGAATGCTTGGTCAAGAAAAATATTTAGAAGAAAATAGTCATGGTGTTAAAATAAGATTTGGTCGAATGTGGGTTCCGTTGGCTTTACGCGGTAGGGTACTAGATGAAGCTCACAAATCTAGATATTCCATTCATCCAGGCATGACTAAAATGTATCAAGATTTAAAGCATGATTATTGGTGGCCAGGGATGAAATTTAATGTGATGCAGTATGTAAATAGATGTTTGACTTGCGCCCAAGTGAAAGCTGAACATCAGAAACCTTATGGATTATTACAGCCATTAGCCATTCCAGTTTGGAAGTGGGACGATCTGACTATGGATTTTATAACAAAGTTGCCCCATACACCAAAAGGTTATGATACTATTTGGGTAGTGGTAGATCAGCTAACCAAGAGTGCTTTATTTCTACCAATACGGGAAACTTATTCGGTGGAAAAGTTAGCTGATATCTTTACTAAAGAAATAGTTAGATTGCATGGAGTTCCGAAAAGTATAACGTCTGATAGAGATGCCAGATTTACCTCCAGGTATTGGAGAAAATTTCACGAAGCCATAGGAACTATACTTTACTTTAGTATAGCCTATCATCCCCAGACAGATGGTCAAAGTGAAAGAACTATTCAGACATTGGAGGATATGCTACGGGCATGTAGTATAGATTTTGGAGGTAGCTGGGATAGTCATCTTCCTTTAGCTGAATTTGCATACAACAACAGTTATCAAGCTACCCTTCAGATGTCCCCGTTTGAGATGTTGTACGGAAGAAAATGCAGAACTCCACTTTATTGGGGAGATATAGGGCAACGTGAATTGGGGAATAGTGAAATAGTTGAGGAAACAATGTCAAAATTTGAAGTAGTTAAGAATCGTATTAGAGAGGCGAAAAGCAGGCAAAAATCATATGCAGATCGTAGAAGGAAACCATTAGAATTTAAAGTTGGGGATTTTGTTTTGTTGAAAGTTTCTCCATGGATAGGCATTATTCGATTTAGAAAGAGGGGCAAGCTAAGTCCACGTTTTATTGGACCTTTCCGAATAATAGAGAAAGTAGGATACGTGGCGTATAGATTGGACTTGCCAGAAGAATTAAGTGCTATTCATCCAACCTTCCACGTCTCTCAGTTACGAAAGTGATTAGCTAATGAAACTCAATATGTACCACTAGATGATATTGAGGTTGATGAGAAACTCAATTACACTGAACAACCTGTGGCCATTATAGATCGTAAGGAGAAGAAACTTAGAAATAAGAGCATTAGTTTAGTTCGGGTGCAGTGGGCACACCGCCAAGGATCTGAATCAACCTGGGAGCCAGAACAGGAGATGAGACGAAACTACCCTCAGTTGTTTTAGCTAGGTTTCGAGGACAAAACCCTAAATAATGTAGGTAGACTTGTAACATCCAAAAGTTTGATAATTATTTATTTATTAGGATTAGTGTTCAGTCGCATAACATGCGTACGAATGTGGCCCAATCACACGAATGACGGGCGTATGGGCTCAGTCGTACGATTGAACCGTGCGAATGGGTCCAGTCGTGCGACTGAGTATGGTAGCTAAAATAGGCATGTAGGATAAGTAAGGCGATTGAGGAGGTTCAACGGCAGATTTTATCTGCAGTATTCCTATCCCTCTTGTTCCTTTCGAACCCAAACACCCTGTTCTTGCCGAATCGACTAAGCTAACTCCGTTTCGGTAAGTTTCGCTTGGTACGGATCGATTCTTGAATATGTTAAGCTGTGTATGTGATTGAAATTGATCGAAAAACATGTTTTAAATCGGGGTTTCTGTTCAATCTTTCTGTTAAGCTAAAAAGTAAGGGTTCGGATCCTAGTTTTTGTGAAGTTTGATGAAATAAGGACCCGAAACGGTTGTAAATGAAGTGTATATGTTCTGTTGGGGATATGGTATAATCCAAATGGTTAAAACTTGAGTTATTGGATCAAATATGTCAAGAACACAGCTGCTGATCCGTTTCAGGCGAATGAGCCCAGTCGCATGACCCATTCGTACGACTGAGTCAATCGCATTGTTCAAACGTGCGACTGAAGTTCAGTCCCATGAACCAATCGCACGAATGGAGGTCATTCGCACAAACCCTGTTATAGCTCATTCGCACCTCTGTCGTATGGTCCATTCGTACGACTAAGCTCAGTCGTATGTTCAGTCGTACGAATGAGTCCAGTCGCATAGCCTTAGTCGTGTGAAGTGGTGAGCTAGGGGTGATTTGACTAAGTTAGGGTTGTTGTTTTAGATTTGCTTTGAGAAGGAGAAGTTTTAGCTGCCCTAGTGTATTTGGATTGATAACCACTTGCTGAAAACAGTAAGGTGAGTTCTAATTGCCCTTTTTATGTGTTAATGCCGTTTGATAAATGTTGTTTGACAAAATCGGGCACTGGCATGCATATAAATAAATAGAAAATGTGAATAAGAGTAGAAAGTGGTAAATTGTGGTGAATGGCGAGGTGGAGGTTTGACCCACCAACTATAGACGGAGGTTTGACCCATCAACGTCAACTATAGACGGAGGTTTGACCCGTCAACGCGCGAGGTGGAGGTTTGACCCACCAAACTATAGACAGAGGTTTGACCCGTCAACGCGCAAGGTGGAGGTTTGACCCACCAAATTAAAATCGATAAAAGATGTCCATAAATACCTTGTGGGTATTCGATATGCATATCAATACTGAGACGAATAAATGGACTGAGGAATGTTTATTAATCATTCGGTGTTGTAACAGTTAATGAGTTGTTACTATTGAAGTGTGGTGTACGTTAGAATTCACCAGTTTATCTGATTTTGTGTTTGTTTTCTTATGCATGCCAGGTATTAATAAAAGTGTTCGTTGAGGCGCCCCACTAAGTTAAAATCCGGATATGGTGTATGATACTGGCTACAATGTTGGGTTTTGGGAAAGATGTACATCAAGTTTGACAAAGTTTTTAAGATGTCGGTTAAAGTGTTGTTATTTCTTGTTAATAATGTAAACAGTTTTAATATATAAAAATTTCCGCTGCGTTTGTAGTCTCTGAATTGTTATAATAACCCAACTAGTAGCACCCTCCTTATTATATTATATTGTAATGAGATTGAGGGTGTTACACAACCCAAGCAACAAAAAAATTCTAGAGAGAGAGAGTAGAGAAAGAAAGTAAGGAAAAATCAAGGTTAGAAGTTTGTGGATTAAGAATTGAAGACCTGAGTACTGGGGCATCAAACAATGAAGAAGAAGCAAGGATTTCAGGTAAGAATCGTCCCCCAAACATCCTTTTTAGAACAAATCTGGAAACTAGGGTTTTGGGTTGGAAAGGTTACAAGAATCATATAAAAGTCACATTTTTACGTATGAAATCATGTAAAATGCTTAGATATAGTTTCATGGATGAAAAAACAAGGTTTTGAACGTAAAAAGTTAAGATTTTGGGTTAAAAACGGGCTGTTTCGTCATTTTTATACATCCAGCGAAACTGTGAGCCCGATCAGCGAAACTAGTAGTTCTCCCAGCGAAACTAAAAGAAGTTCCAGCGAAACTATAGTTTCCCTGGTAACTTCACTAGTGCTTAGGTTGAACAGTAGATCTTGCAAACCTAGGAAATTCTAACGAAAGTTGGGCGCAACTGGCAGCGAAACTGTAGTGCGAAACTGGCAGCGAAACTGTCGTGCAAAACTGGCAGTGAAACTGCAAGCGAAACTAATAGCGAATTTGACAGTGAAACCACCGTCGAAATTGCTGGCAAAACTGTGTAGAGAATGAGTGATTTTTGTGTTAACTATTATGCAGACCGTGTGATCTGATCATAGGCTAGGTAACTTAGACGTAAGGTTAGTATTCGATCAGGTGAGTTCTAGGTCCTCTTATTTACAAGTTTTTCCATGTTTTAAGGCTATTATGCATAGCAAACCTAAGATTTGCAAGGCAAACTTTTGAAGAGGTTTTAACAAGAAAAGAAATTTTTCTATAATAAAATATGCTATATAAAGTCCACTAGTGGCTACTGCCCCTAGAACCCTGCTATTAGGGGCTACCACCCCCTGAACCCCCGCTGTCCCGTGGAAGGACGGTTATACGGTTAATTTCTCATTGTTGATGAAATGTGAATTTATAGACTAAGAGTTTATTTCTTATCATGTATAAGTATATGTATAACTAAAGATGTAAGTGAAACTTAAAAAAATGTTATTGGGTCCATAACGTATACCTTTGTAAAGTAAAGCCTTGCAAGCAAATGACAGAGGAGGGTTGCATTTGTTGTGCCCTCATGAAAGTAAGGCCTGGATTGGCATGTCAGTAAAGTAAAGGCCCGAACATGCAGGTCAGTAAGGCCCGAACAGGCAGGTCAGTAAGGCCTAGATTGGCATGACAATAATGGCCTGTATGGATACGACAGTAAGGCCTGGATTGGCATGTCGGTAAAGTACTGTGTTCATCATAGGCACCGATAGTGACTAAGAATTGACAGGTAAAGAAGAGTAATAGTTAATAATTAACCGAAAGTCTTAATGATAAGGCATTGATAAAGCGATAATCTGTGTATACTAATGTTCTGTTATGTGATGATTACTTACAAAGGATAAATCAACATATCTTACTAAAAGTAACTTGATAAATTACATCTAGAACTCACTCAACGAAGCTGACTTTTGTATGCATATTAGTTGACAGGTGAGCTGTTGGACTTAAGTGGATGTAAGCATGGATCTATAGCTTCTTGGAAACCGAATACTGGCATCCCTTATGACACCTGTCACTCTCAAATCCGTCAATTAACACGAAGCTCGTTATCTATTGATTATTCATTTATTTTGTGTATGCGTAATTAATACGTTTATGATTGTGTCTTTGACGTCGTAAGCTAGACACGTTCAACTCGAACCAATGAAATAACGGATTGATCACTATTATATATTATTATCGATATTATCATTATCATATTATTATTATTATTATTATTATTATTATTATTATTATTATTATTATTATTATTTATTATTATTATTATTAGTAGTAGTAGTAGTAGTAGTAGTAGTAGCAGCAGCAGCAGCAGTAGTAGTAGTAGTAGTAGTATTATTATTACATTCTCATAAAAAAAATTATCGTATCGCTCTTACGACGCGGCAAATGTTGAACGCACTAACATCATTTTACGTCGCGTCTTAGCCCGTGTATAGACTTTCCCTATATCGGTTCGTTAAGGTTTATATTTTAAAACTTGGGTTAAATAAAAATAGGAATGAAAAGTCCAGGGTTTAAAATAAATATTTTTTAAACTAAAAGGAATTAATTCCTAAATAGTCTAGGGGCCTTGTTCTAAATATCAATATATATATATATACAAATGCATGAAAACCGTCGACTGAACACCAATTCGCAACCCTACGGCCGTCACCGTTTCTCCGTCGTTTCACCACCGAAATCAGCCCCATTTTGTCTCCGTTAGCCGTCGTTTGTCACCGTTAGCCGTCGTTTGTCACCGTCGTCTCGCCGTTTACTCGACTCGTAAGTAACCGATCACAACGCCCCTCGTTTCGTTTCGGTTCGTGAAGTTCGGTTTCGTTCGGGTTTGGGTGATACGTACGAATGTATGTGTTTGCTTGTGCGTATGTGTTTGCTTGTGCGTATGTGTTTGTATGTATGTATATGTACTGTGCGTGTATATATGTATATATGTTGTGCGTGTATGTATATGTGTGTTTTGCCCGTGAATGTACATATATGTGTGTGGGTGCAGCCGTGTATATAGATATATGCGTTTGTATCCCGATTGCATACATACATATAGGTATGCGATTATGTGTGTATATATATGTGATTTCAGCATGTATACATATATATATATATATATATGGCTGTGTATGTATATGTATGCGGTTATGTGTGTATATATATGTGATTCAGCATGACACACATATATATATATATGGTTGCGTATGTAAATGTATGCGGTTATGTGTGTATATATATGTGATTCGGTATGTATATATATGTTTGTGTGTGTGCTGCGCGCGTCAGGTATGTATATATATTTGTGTGTATGCTGCGTAATATATATATATATATATATATATATATATATATATATATATATATATATGAGTGTGTGTTGCCGCAAGAAGCAAACACAGCAGCGTTGTGTACGTTAATGTATGTGTGTGTTGCACGTTAATGTGTGTGTGTGTTGCAGGTGTGTGTGCATATGTATATATATATATGTGTGTTTGTGTTGTGTGTGCTTGACTCTATGTGTGTGTTGTTCAAGAAATTAGTCAAACACAGCAGCCAAAGCTGTTGTGTGTGTATGAATATGTATGTGTGTGAATGGGTGTGTGAGTGAATGTGTGCTTGTGTGTATGAATACGTAAGTGTGTGGGTGGGTGTGTGTTTATGTGTGTGTTGTGATTATGGGTGGGTTGAGGCTATATATGTGATGAGTATTCATACACACAAGTGTGCATGCGATTGAGTCAGTGCGAATGAAATTGTGTGCGATTGTGTGTGAGTCGTACGACTGAAAGGCCAGCCGCACGAATGAATGTTCAATCGCACGAATGAAGCTGATTCATGCGAATAAAGGTCCAATCGTGTGTATGGAGGGTGAGTCGTATGAATGGGTCTTGCATGGTACGACTGAATGCTTAGTCGCATGAATGAATGTTCAATCATACGAATGAAGCTGATTCGTACGACTAAAGGTCCATTCGTACGAAGGAAGGGTTGAGTCGTGCGTCCGGTCCTGTTGTGTGACTGATGATGGTGTGTGTGTGTGGATCCCCTTTTCGGAGATCTTACAACGATAAGTTAACATTAATAAAGTGTCATAGCTTGACCACAAAGATTAAAGTCAACGCTATCAACAGGCACATACTATTTAAAATAACCTAGTCTGATACGTGTATGCCTGCTTGTGTGTGTACTACCCACGTCCAAACCAAAACTCCCCGAATCTATTGACATCATCTTATGCTTTATGCTCGTTATTAATGCTTGTCAGTAACTGTCAATAGGTGTTTGACTGTTCATAGCATCCTACCGTTAGGAATATTCATCACACGTGCCTATCATCTGTTCAGTGAGTTTCGTGGCCGCTTTTTACTCTTATAAAACCTTTTTAAATATTTTTAACTTGGGGGAAGAGAATGCTCACCTATATAACTTGATTCCAGGCACCTTCCCTAGTGGAAGTTGGCTACTACTTCTATGAGTATCTTAACTTGCTTATCTTGTGATTGCCGCTATGTGAACTTGAACTATGTGCTATGTTACCCCTATGTATGACTTAGTGGTATCACCCTACCTATGCACTACTACTTGATGTTATGTGTTGATTGATGTTACCTGTGGATGCCATTGACCTTGGATGCTCTCGGCTGTGTGGCTCTTCTGTGTGGTTCTTCTGTGTGGTTCTTCTAAGCCGATCATCCACTACAACCATTAATCCCGGTAATTGGGACCTAAGGATTGGTTTGGTTGTAACCTAAACGTATGCGCTGTGTGGATCTTGCTACGTCATATTAAACTTATTATGCTATGGAAAACCTTTTTATATAACCATTAATCCCGATAATGGGACCTAAGGATTGGTTTGGTTATAAACTATACGTACGCGCTGTGTGGATCCTGCTACGTCTTAATAAACTATTTAAACCTTGGGAATGTTTCCTTTCAGCCATCAATTCCCATGTGGAACCGATGTTTAGGTTTGGCTGTAGCTATTTAAAACTGGTAGACCGCCTATACATAAGTGTAGTCACGGTAACACTTATTGAACTTGCTGTTTTCATCATTAATATTTTTTTTATTACTTAAAACCTGCGAAGCTCACCAATAATTATGTTGACCGTTTTGAGCATTTCTTTTCAGGTGATCAGGGTAATAGAAGAACTAGGAGTGCTGCCTTATAGAGGAGACCCTAGGATGCATATTGTAATGATTACCCTTGTAAAGCTTGAACATGACTTTTTGTATACTTGTTCCCAAGTTGTGGGAATTTACGATACAAGTTATTATCAATGTTTATGTGATCATCTTATGTCTATGCTTATGACTATGCTGTCGTGAACATTGATTATACACGACACAAGTCACCAATTGTGTTCGGGTGTCGTCATGACACGCTTGTCATCATATTGTTACTATTACTACTCTATTGCATACCATGTGTTATGACGATCCCGTCTAGCTCACATTCCCCGTGTTTTCGCTATTAGCGGGGGTGTGACAGACTGGTATCAGAGCCATTGGTAATAGAGAATTAGGCAATTAAACTTGACCTAGACTATAACCTAGGAACCTTCATGTAGATTTGCATGCTTAAGCTTGTGTGCATTTATATATCTCGTGTATGTGTTCCTCCTTACGTGTTTGGTTATCCTTCTGTTATGTGATCTTTTACTTTGTGTTTGAGCCCTTGTGCTCGACCCTATGGGATGCTTCCTATTGGATCTTCCGTTCCCTCTATGCGCCAAGTTATCATAACCAAATTCGGGTATTTAGACCCGAAAAGATCGTCACAGATCATACATTGCGCTTGACCTTAGATACTGAGACCGACCCGAGGAGGCTATGTCTGTGTCCTTTCAAGGACGCGAGATAGACAACCTCCGCCAGACTATACGTGATTACATGTTTGGGCTCAGTTGACTTGATGGATTATTATGGATATGATGTGAAGGAAGGTCGGACATCATGTAACTGGATTAGGCATCATTCTCGGTACATCGTGGGTGTGGTGGGAACGCTGCGGGGAACCCTATATATAAACATCACCGGTATACCGAGAATATGCTTAAAATAGGCTGCATGGTGATCTGGACTGACTGGAACACGAAACATTGGAATTTGATAAGCAAAGTACTTGTGTATCTTAAGGTGACTAAAGCTTATATGTTGCCTCTTGTATGAATAGAACATGCCGCCTCAAAGATCCACCCGCAGCAATAGTAACGGAAGTGAAGCCCCGAGGGGCAGAGGCAGAGGCAGGGGTAGACCTCCAATAGCAAATGAAGGCCCTTCTGGCAATAACCAAGGGACTGTAAACCCTGATATGGCAGCCTTAATTGCTCAACAATTGACTGCCCTGATTCCAACTATCGTAGCTCAGGTGAGCGATGCTCTGCAACAGCAAACCACCCCCACGGGGATGGTGGTAATGAAAACGAAGGTAATGGGAACCCGATCGGGAATGAAAGCATTCAGGAGACTGGAAATGGTGGTACAGCAGGTAATGAAACTGGGGCTGTTAACGCCAAACGGGGTTGCTCTTACAAGGAATTTGTGGCCTGTAAGCCCCGGGATTTCGATGGGAAAGGTGGGGCGATAGCCCTGATTAGATGGCTTGAGAAAATGGAGGCTGTGACCGACATCAGTGAATGCCTCGACAGCCAGCGGATCAAGTATGTTACGTGCTCACTGCAGGGCAGAGCACTAACCTGGTGGAACACCCAGGTTCAAGCTAGGGGAAGGGAATCTGCGATGCAGATGACCTGGGATGAATTCAAAGCCTTGATTACTGAGGAATACTGCCCTCTCAACGAGATGCAGAAGCTTGAGCATGAGTTCTGGAATCATGCTTTGGTGGGGGCAGGGCACGCAGCTTATACTGACCGATTCCACGAGCTAGCTAGACTAGTTCCACACCTAGTCTGTGACGCCTTGAACTCGGCAGGACACCGGAGTCACGTCACGTAGTTAGATTAATATTTTAAACACAAATCAGAGCTTTCTATTTACAGTGGAAGACTTTAAACACTGTTATATATATATATATTAACCCAACTTTTAAAACATTTTACATAAGATTACATTTAATTATACATTGCCCTATTTACATTATTAACAAGTCCTAAATCCTATGCCAGCAACTGCTCCGGGATAGCATCCTCGTTCAGCTCATAGTTGCTTTCCTCTATTATCAGAGGGTCCCTCCTTACCTAGCACACACAACACACTCAAAACATCAGATAAACTGGTGAGTTCTAATTTTCATTAAAACATTAACCACATTTTCACACACACCACAGCTATCTTTTTATTGGCCATATTATAAATTCAACTTTTATCATTATTCTGTCCCACTGGACCTGTCCCATCGAACGTCGGTTGCCCACATCTAGCAACTACCAGTTCCCCATACCCAGTAACGTCGGTTGCCCACATCCACCAACTACCAGTTACTACACTCAGAAACATCGGTTGCCCACGTCCAGCAACTACCAGTTTCTCATACTCGGTAACGTCGGTTGCCCACATCTAGCAACTACCGGTTACCATACCCAGAGACGTCGGTTGCCCACATCTAGCAACTACCAGTCTCCCATACCCAGTAACGTCGGTTGCCCACATCTAGCAACTACCAGTTACTATCTCTCATCCAGTAGGATGCCAAATAATCATCTAGGGTCGTCACCACAAGATGTTCACAAAGCTGAGTGATCGTCATCACTCCTACCAAACTGTACAGTTTCATACTCAGGCATCTTACCCTAACTGGCCTGTTGAGATTTACATCACATTACCATTTTACAAACATTTCTTTCATTTATTGCCAATATTATCACATTCACTCACACCCCACACATTCTTTCTTTTAGCACCAGTTTTAACATATTTTCATTAATCATCACACCCCATCCGGCCCATTGGAATCATTACCATTACGTAATGATTAACAATGCTCAGATGACTATCTTTTACACCCTACCTGACCCATTGCAATCATTACCATCATGTAATGATTAACAATGTTCCGGTAATCAGTTATTACCCCCACTTTCCCTCTAACAGCTTGACAACTGTTAGAAACACATCCATCATTACTATCACAATTCTGGTACTAAAACATTCAATTCATTTATCATTATGTGTGTGCTAGCCTGAATGTTAAAACCAAACATTTAATAAGGGCTTAGAACTCACCTTATCAATTTCCTCACCACAGTCTACACAATCCATGTATGCAAGACAACTAGTCCTTCCTCTAATCAAGGTATATCTAAAGCAATAAACCCTGATTCAATAAACTTATTCTCAAACAGGTCTTCATGCGATTGAACACTTATGCGAATGAGCAATCATACGACTGGACCTATGCGAATGAAACATGCGACTGAACCTTCAGTCGTACGACTGAACTGTTCATTCGCACGATTGAGTTCTCATTCGTACCCAGTGTTCACTCGTCTTCATTCGGCCTTCTAACCAGGCGACTGAGTTCTAACCGCACGACTGAACCTCCATTCGCACTCAGTCGTACGACTAAATTCTCATTCGTGCGACTAAGGTCTGCGATTGAGCCCATTCGCCTGAAACGGATCAGCAGCTGTGTTCTTGACGTTTTTGATCCAAGCTCACTCAAAATTTGAGTTTTATCCATCCAAATCATACCATATTCAAAACAGATCCTATACACATCGTTTACAATGGTTTCGGACCATCATTTCATCAAAATTTCATAAAAACTTGGATTTGAATTCTTGGATTTTAAATTCAGAAATAGACCAGACCAATTTACTGATTTAAACAGGTTATTGGATCAAACTCAATCAGTTACACAGCTTATGACATCTCCGGATTGATCCGTGATGTTCAAAACTTACCAAAACGGAGTTTCGCCTAGTCGATTTCGTGAGAACAGGGTTTTGGGTGTGAAGGGGACAAGAGAACAGAATAGGTGCAGATAGAAATCTGCCCTTAAACCCCCTGCACCGCCCCATTTATCCATGCACTTAATCTTAACCGCCTCACCTTCAGTCGCACGACTGAACCATTCGTACGACTGAACTGTGCGACTGAAGCTCATACGCCTACGATTCGTACGACTGAGTCTCAATCGCACATAAGGGGTGCGACTGAAGTTCATTCGCATATGACTTATGCGACTGAACACTTAAACACTCAATCAACTCAACTTAATTTAATTAATCATAACTATAATATAATTTACAAGTCCGGATTTAGAAACCGGATGTTACAACTCTCCCCCCTTAAATAGGTTTCGTCCTTGAAACCAACTATTCAAACAACTGGGGATAATCTCTCTTCATCTCCTCTTCTGACTCCCAAGTGAAATCAGACCCCTTTCTATTCGACCACTGCACTTTAACTAAATCAATAGTTTTATTCCTCAGCCTTTTCACCTTTCTGTCTACTATAGCAGTAGGTTTCTCAACATAGTTCAACTTATCATCCACCTCTATATCATCGAAAGGTACATAAGCATTCTCATCGGCCAAACACTTGCGTAACTGTGATACATGAAAGGTTGGATGAATTCCTTGCAACTGATCGGGTAATTCTAGTTTATAGGCCACTTCCCCAATCCGTTCTATAATGCTAAACGGTCCTATAAAACGAGGACTTAACTTTCCCCTCTTTCTGAATCTGATAATTCTCTTCCAAGGGGATACTTTCAACATAACTTTATCTCCTACCTCAAACTCTATATGTCTTCGCCTTTTATCTTCATAAGACTTCTGTCGATCCTGAGCCGCTTTAAACCGAGCTTTGATCTGATCCAGTTTCTCATTCGTAGCCTGTACAATTTCCAGACTGCCCAATTCTTTCTGCCCAACTTCTCCCCAACATATGGGACTCCTACACTTCCTGCCATATAACATCTCATACGGGGCTCTCCCAATTGTAGAATGATAACTGTTATTGTATGAGAATTCAACTAATGGCAGATGACTATCCCAGCTACCCCTAAAATCGATAACACAAGCTCGTAACATGTCTTCAACTGTTTGGATAGTCCTTTCAGTCAGCCCATCAGTTTCTGGGTGGAAAGACGTACTATGTAACAGACGAGTACCCATATCTTCATGAAACTTTCTCCAAAACCTTGAAGTAAAACGCGTATCTCTATCTGACACAATAGATACTGGTACTCCATGACGAGCAATAATTTCTTGAATAAATAATTCTGCTAACTTCTCGGAGTTATACGTTTCCTTGATTGGTAAGAAATGCCCACTACGTGTAAATCTATCTACTTTGACCCAAATGGTATCATAACCTTTAGCTGTACTCGGAAGCTTAGTTATGAAATCCATTGTCAATTCTTCCCACTTCCATTTCAGAATCTCTAAGGGTTGAAGCTTACCATATGGTTTTGATGCTCAGCTTTAACCTGAAGACACGTCAAACACCTATTCACATACTGCATCACATTAAACTTCATACCGGGCCACCAATATTCTTGTTTTAAATCTTTGTACATCTTAGTAGCACCAGGATGTATAGAATATCTGGACTTATAAGCTTCATCTAACACCAATTCCCTCATCTTAATTGGAACCCACATACGACCACATTTCATCTTAACCCCAAAGCTATTTTCTTTCAGATCCTTTGTTTGACCCTTCATTCGTTCCTGCTTCACGTTCTCTTCTCTCAAGGCTTCTAATTGAGCTTCTCGTAACTGATGCATAAAATATGGGGTTATCACTAACTTGTATGACTTAACTCGAATTGGAGTGTGTTCATTCTTTCTACTTAACGCGTCAGCAACCACATTTGCTTTACCTGGATGGTAAAGTATTTCACAATCATAATCTTTCACCAATTCTAACCATCTCCGCTGGCGCATGTTCAATTCCTTCTGATCAAAGAAATACTTCAAACTCTTATGATCTGTGTAAATCGTACATTTCACCCCATACAAATAATGCCTCCATATCTTCAAGGCAAATACCACTGCTGCCAGTTCTAAATCATGTGTCGGATAATTCTTTTCATGTTCTTTCAATTGCCTGGAAGCATAAGCATCACTCGTCCCCTCTGCATCAATACACATCCTAGACCTTGATACGAAGCATCTGAATAAATCGCCAAATCTTCATTTCCATCTGGCAACGACAATATTGGTGATTGGGTTAATATCTGCTTCAGTTCTTGAAATGCATTTTCTTGTTCTGGTCCCCAAATATATTCTTCATTCTTCCTCGTAAGTTTTGTCAACGGGGATGCGATTTTGGCAAAATCCTGAATAAACCTTCTATAATAACCAGCTAGACCTAAGAAACTGCGGACCTCAGATGGCGTCTTTGGAGGACTCCACCTCACTATTGTTTCAATCTTGGCAGGATCTACTAAAATACCTTCTGCATTGATCATATGTCCTAAAAACTGTACTTCCCGCAACCAAAACTCACACTTAGAGAATTTTGCATAAAGCCTTTCTTTTCTCAATCTTTCCAATACTTCACGAAGATGACAGGCGTGATCTCCCTCATTCTTCGAATAGATCAGTATATCATCAATAAACACAATTACTGATCGATCTAACATTGGCTTGCACACCCTATTCATCAAATCCATAAAAGCAGCAGGGGCATTCGTCAACCCAAAAGACATAACCAGAAATTCATAATGACCATAACGGGTACGGAACACTGTCTTAGGTATATCTTCTTCCTTGACTTTCAACTGATGATATCCCAAACGAAGGTCTATTTTAGAAAACCAACTGGCTCCCTGTAGCTGATCAAACAAATCATCTATTCGTGGGAGTGGATACTTATTCTTTATTGTCAACTTGTTTAATTCTCTGTAATCAATACACATACGCATACTCCCATCTTTCTTCTTTACAAACAATACTGGAGCACCCCACGGGGAAGAACTGGGTCTAATGAAACCTCTTTCCAGTAAGTCCTCAGTCTGTTTCATTAACTCCTTCAATTCCGATGGGGCTAACCTATAAGGTGGCTTAGCAACTGGCTTAGCACCCGGAACCAAATCAATTCTAAACTCAACTTCACGATCTGGAGGAATACCCGGTAATTCCTCTGGAAACACATCTGCAAAATCTCTAACCACAGGAATGCCTTCTATCTTTCTTACAGGCTTTTGGGAATCAATTACATATATCAAATAAGATGCACACCCGCGGCTCATTAACTTATCAGCTTTTATCATAGATATTATTTTCATAGTTGACTCCTCCCTATCACCATATACATTAATCGTTTTCCTGTCTGGTGCTCTTAATTGAATTAACTTCTTATTACATACAATATGGGTTTCATGGTTTGCCAACCAATCCATACCCAAAACTACATCAAATCCTCCTAACACCATAGGATATAGTTTAACAGGCAACCTATATCCTTCTAATTCAATATAACAACCATCAATCATACTACTAATAATCACTGATTTATCATTAGCAGTTTCAACTACAAAAGCTATCTCTAGTGGTCGAACTTCACATGCAAGCATAGGGCAAAAATCAATAGATACAAAACTTCCACTTGCACCAGAATCAAATAACACATTAGCTGGAATTCCATTCACTAGAAACGTACCTGACACTACATCATTGTGCGCCTTGTGAGCGCGTTTGGATCCGCGAAGGAAATCGCTCGGATGTTCCCTTGGCAACGCTTTAGCCTCACTGGCTGTCATAGAATATGCTCGCCCCTTAGCCACACTCGACCCTTCTCCTGACCCTTTCATCGATCTAACAGGTTCAGGCTTTCTAACTACCAACTTTGGACATTCGCTTCGAATATGCCCTGTTTCTCCACACTCATAACATTTACGAGGACCTTCACTACATTCATTAGCATAATGTCCCATCTTCCCACATCTAAAACAAGTCCTGCTACCAATCATACATTCTCCCTGGTGTAGCCTACCACATTTCCCACAACGTGGTAACTCATTTCTGACATTCCTCGGAAATTGACCCCTTCCGAATCTACTTTTCTTTTGGAAGCTTGGGTTCTCAAATCTTCTCTGCACGATAGGTTCTTCACGCCTCCTTTTACTCCCTTCCGGAACAACACTACTACCACAAACTTCTTGATACATATCTGCAGCTAAGTTTACCGTCAACTGGTAACTACTTGGGGCAGATGATCTAACCAACTTCCTAACTTCCTGAGGTAACCCTTGCGTATACCTCAAAATTTTCTTCTCTTCAGGAACCACCAAATGAGGCACCAACCGCGCCATCTCCTCAAACTTAGACGTGTATTCCCTATGAGACATATTACCCACCTGAAACTGCAGGAAACTCATTTCTATTTGATCCATCTCGCCTTTCGGACAAAACTTATCCGATACTAACTTTCTGAATTCAGGCCACAACATTTTGTCAGTAGCCTCCTCGCCCAACGTCTGGATAATCGTATCCCACCAATACAGAGCCTCACCTACAAACGAGTGGGCTGCAAACTTTACCTTCTGATCCTCTCGACACTCACTCAGTTTGATCACGGCTTCCATTTCACGAAGCCATTTGTAGGTGGCTACCACAACCATAGCCCCAGAAAATCGTGGAGGATTACACTCTTTAAACTGACTATATGTAACTCCCTTTTTCTCACTAGACCCCTCAGCTTTATCAACATTCCTACTTTCATTAGGTCTAGCTACATTCAAGGCTTTACGAACCTCCTCAGCAATTGCATCACGGAATTGCTGCCTCGTCATACTAAGCACCTCGGTGCTCTCATCAACATTTCTTTCCGAGGTTCCACCTTGCATTCTTTCACTCTCCCTATCAGCCATAACCTATTAAAACGAGATCAGGATTATTTGGTACCCACATGTAAGTATATAACCAGAATACTAATAGTAAAGTAAATTATTAATAATGTTGGCCAAGTACTATTAATTGTTTACTTTACTTTTACTATTCTCGTTATTCCTTCTCATGATAGTCCCATCACCTTCTCTTGTTTTAATAAACTATTCTATCTAGCTATCCCTGCTGGCATATCTATTTTCTAGTTAAAGTCTAGTTATTATGACACTAGATCCCTTTAACTACTGCTCTGATACCAACCTGTGACGCCTTAAACCCGGCAGGGCACCGGAGTCACGTCACGCAATTGGATTAATATTTTAAACACAAATCAGAGCTTTCTATTTACAGCGGAAGACTTTAAACACTGTTATATATATATATTAACCCAACTTTTAAAACATTTTACATAAGATTACATTTAATTATACATTGCCCTATTTACATTACTAACAAGTCCTAAATCCTATGCCAGCAACTGCTCCGGGATAGCATCCTCGTTCAGCTCATACTTGCTTTCCTCTATTATCAGAGGGTCCCTCCTTACCTATCACACACAACACACTCAAAACATCAGATAAACTGGTGAGTTCTAATTTTCATTAAAACATTAACCACATTTTCACACACACCACAACTATCTTTTTATTGGCAATATTATAAATTCAACTTTTATCATTATTCTGTCCCACTGGACCTGTCCCATCGAACGTCGGTTGCCCACATCTAGCAACTACCAGTTCCCCATACCCAGTAACGTCGGTTGCCCACATCCAGCAACTACCAGTTACTACACTCAGAAACATCGGTTGCCCACGTCCAGCAACTACCAGTTTCTCATACTCGGTAACGTCAGTTGCCCACATCTAGCAACTATCGGTTACCATACCCAGAGACGTCGGTTGCCCACATCTAGCAACTACCAGTCTCCCATACCCAGTAACGTCGGTTGCCCACATCTAGCAACTACCAGTTACTATCTCTCATCCAGTAGGATGCCAAATAATCATCTAGGGTCGTCACCACAAGATGTTCACAAAGCTGAGTGATCGTCATCACTCCTACCAAACTGTACAGTTTCATACTCAGGAATCTTACCCTAACTGGCCTGTTGAGATTTACATCACATTACCATTTTACAAACATTTCATTTATTTATTGCCAATATTATCACATTCACTCACACCCCACACATTCTTTCTTTTAGCACCAGTTTTAACATATTTTCATTAATCATCACACCCCATCCGGCCCATTGGAATCATTACCATTACGTAATGATTAACGATGCTCAGATGACTATCTTTTACACCCTACCTGACCCATTGCAATCATTACCATCATGTAATGATTAACAATGTTCCGGTAATCAGTTATTACCCCCACTTTCCCTCTAACAGCTTGACAACTGTTAGAAACACATCCATCATTACTATCACAATTCTGGTACTAAAACATTCAATTCATTTATCATTATGTGTGTGCTAGCCCGAATGTTAAAACCAAACATTTAAAAAGGGCTTAGAACTCACCTTATCAATTTCCTCACCACAGTCTACACAATCCACGTATGCAAGACAACTAGTCCTTCCTCTAATCAAGATATATCTAAAGCAATAAACCCTGATTCAATAAACTTATTCTCAAACAGGTCTTCATGCGATTGAACATTTATGCGAATGAGCAATCATACGACTGGACCTATGCGAATGAAACATGCGACTGAACCTTCAGTCGTACGACTGAACTGTTCATTCGCACGATTGAGTTCTCATTCGTACCCAGTGTTCACTCGTCTTCATCCGGCCTTCTAACCAGGCGAATGAGTTCTAACCGCACGACTAAACCTCCATTCGCACTCAGTCGTACGCCTAAATTCTCATTCGTGCGACCGAGGTCTGCGATTGAGCCCATTCACCTGAAACGGATTAGCAGCTGTGTTCTTGACGTTTTTGATCCAAACTCACTCAAAATTTGAGTTTTATCCATCCAAATCATACCATATTCAAAACAGATCCTATACACATCGTTTACAATGGTTTCGGACCATCATTTCATCAAAATTTCACAAAAACTTGGATTTGAATTCTTGGATTTTAAATTCAAAAATAGACCAGACCAATTTACTGATTTAAACAGGTTATTGGATCAAACTCAATCAGTTACACAGCTTATGACATCTCCGGATTGATCCGTGATGTTCAAAACTTACCAAAACGGAGTTTCGCCTAGTCGATTTCGTGAGAACAGGGTTTTGGGTGTGAAGGGGACAAGAGAACAGAATAGGTGCAGATAGAAATCTGCCCTTAAACCCCCTGCACCGCCCCATTTATCCATACACTTAATCTTAACCGCCTCACCTTCAGTCGCACGACTGAACCATTCGTACGACTGAACTGTGCGACTGAAGCTCATACGCCTACGATTCGTACGACTGAGTCTCAATCGCACATAAGGGGTGCGACTGAAGTTCATTCGCATATGACTTATGCGACTGAACACTTAAACACTCAATCAACTCAACTTAATTTAATTAATCATAACTATAATATAATTTAAAAGTCCGGATTTAGAAACCGGATGTTACATAGTCACTCCGGAATCTAAGAGGATAGAAAGGTATATTTGGGGACTCGCGCCTCAAATCCGGGCGATGGTAACTACAGCCGCTCCCCTTACCATCCAGAGCGCTATTCTGAAAGCGGGCGCTCTCACTGACGAGATAATAAGAACAGGAGTATTGGGTAGGGGAGCGGAGAAAAGGAAAGAGACTGGGGAAACAAGTCGGTCTGGTACTTGAAAGTCAGATAAGAGGGCCAAAACAACCAGAAACTTTGTGGCCGTGACACAAGGGAAGAAGGAATATGCTGGGCCACACCTAAGATGTGACAGGTGTAACCTCCATCATCCTCCTGCCGCGCCGTGCCGGGTGTGTTTGAACTGCAGACGCCCGGGGCACCAAGCAAGAGACTGCAGAGTAGCGCCAAACCTGGTGGCACCCATCAACGCGGTTACCCCCGCTGGGAATGCCAGGGCATGCTATGAATGTGGAGGCCTCGACCACTTCAGAAACATGTGCCCCCGACTGAATAGGGCACCGGGTCAGTAGGGAAACAACCAGCAACAGATAATGGCCATAGCAGGTGCGCAAGGCCAAGGAAACCAAGGAAATGCTGCACGGGGTCGTGCCTTCGTCATTGGAGCTAATGATGCCCGTCAAGATCCGAACGTTGTCAGGGTACGCACTTACTCAATAACCACTTCGCATCTGTACTGTTTGATACTGGAGCAGACAATAGTTTTATATCATCTGAGTTTGTGCAAATGCTTGATTTAAGTGCCAGTAGACTAGAAACTAGTTACTCTGTAGAAATGGCAAATGGTAGGGTTGAACAGGCAGAGGAAATTATTAAGAACTGCACCCTAATATTGGAAACCAGGCCTTCAACATAGATTTGATACCTTTTGAGTTGGGGAGCTTTGACGTAATAGTGGGAATGGATTGGTTGTCTAAGCATGGAGCCGAGATTATTTGCCGAGATAAAGTAGTGTGGATCCCCATGACAGACGGGAAAGTACTCAGAATACAAGGGGAGCAACCGGGAAAGAACTTGAAGCTTATCTCCTGCATGAAAGCACGCCAAGGTCTACAAAAGCAGTGTTACACCTTTCTGGCTCACGTGGTAGAAAAGAAGGAAGAAGAGACGAAATTGGCCGACGTTCCGATTGTACGGGATTACCGGGAAGTGTTCCCTGATGATTTGTCTGGATTGCCTCCTCCACGACAGGTGGAATTCCATATAGAGCTGGTTCCTGGAGCTACGCCGGTAGCTAAGACACCGTATCGGTTAGCACCCTCAGAGATGCAAGAGTTATCAAGCCAACTACAGGAACTACTGGAGAAAGGTTTTATTCGACCGAGTTATTCACCGTGGGGAGCACCGGTATTATTTGTCAAGAAGAAGGACAGGTCGTTTCGTATGTGTATCGACTACAGGGAATTGAACAAATTGACCGTGAAAAATCGGTATCCTCTTCCCAGAATCGACGACCTGTTCGATCAGTTGCAAGGAGCCTCGTATTTCTCTAAGATCGACCTTCGATCTGGTTATCATCAACTAAGAGTATTCGAGGACGATATTCCAAAAACAGCATTTAGAACTCGTTACGGGCACTATGAGTTCTTGGTCATGCCGTTTGGGTTGACCAACACACCAGCTGTCTTTATGGATTTAATGAATCGGGTGTGCAAGCCTTATCTGGATAAGTTCGTGATTGTATTCATAGACGACATACTCATCTACTCCCGTTCGAAAGAGGATCACGAAAAACACCTCCAAGCAATTCTAGGACTGTTGAAGGAGGAGAAACTTTTCGCCAAATTCTCGAAGTGTGAATTCTGGCTTCGAGAAGTGAAGTTTTTGGGTCATGTGGTTAACGAAAATGGAATTCATGTGGACCCTGGTAAGATTGAAGCTGTAAAGAAATGGGATATTCCCCAAACACCCTCAGAAATACGGCAATTCCTAGGATTGGCCGGATACTACCGTCGTTTTATTGCGAACTTTTCAAAGATCTCGCAACCGTTAACGCTGCTAACCCAGAAAGACAAGAAGTTTGATTGGGGACATGCATAAGAACGAGCCTTCCAGAAATTGAAAGAAAAGCTGTGCAATGCTCCAATATTGTCCCTCCCGGACGGAACTGATGATTTCGTGGTATACTGCGATGCTTCACATCAAGGGTTGGGATGTGTACTAATGCAAAGAGATAAGGTAATTGCCTATGCATTGTGACAACTAAAGGTGCATAAAAAGAACTACACAACTCATGACTTGGAGTTGGGCACTGTAGTATTTGCACTCAAGATATGGAGGCATTATCTATATGGAACCAAATGCATCATTTACACGGATCATAAGAGCCTTCAACATATTCTTGATCAGAAGGAACTTAACATGCGACAGCAACGCTGGGTAGAGTTGCTTAGCGACTACGATTGTGAAATCCGGTATCACCCCGGGAAAGCTAACGTGGTGGCAGATGCTTTAAGCCGCAAGGAACGCGTGAAACCATTACGTGCTCGAGCGCTAGGAATGACTATTCAAACCAATCTAAAGGCTCAGATTCAAATTGCGTAAAGTGAGGCTTTGAAAGAAGAAAACCTCGCAGGAGAAGAATTCCGAGGGATGGATAAACAAATGAGTCGCAAGGACGACGGCATGCATTACTTCGTGGATCGTATATGGGTCCCCAGATGGGGAGGTGTATGTACACTAGTCTTGGATGAAGCACACAAGACTCGATACTCTGTTCATCCTGGTACAGACAAGATGTACCACGATCTGAAGGAGTTGTACTGGTGGCCAGGTATGAAGAAAGATATTGCTTTATATGTGAGCAAATGCTTGACATGTTCAAAGGTCAAGGCAGAACACCAGAAACCATCGGGACTATTGCAACAACCTGAAATCCCCGAGTGGAAATGGGAGAACATCACTATGGATTTCATTACCATACTCCCGAGAACGCCAAGTGGACACAACACGATATGGGTCGTGGTGGATCGAATGACAAAATCCGCTCACTTCTTGCCTATCCGAGAAGACTACAAGATTGATAAGCTGGCAAGGGTGTATATCAAAGAAGTCGTGACACGGCACGGAGTGCCGGTGTCAATCATATCCGACTGAGACAGTCGATTCACTTCACGATTTTGGCAGACGTTACAGAAAGCGATGGGTACTCGCTTAGACATGAGTACAGCCTATCACCCCCAGACAGACGGCCAAAGTTAACGAACGATACAGATGCTTGAGGACATGCTGAGGGCGTGCGTTATTGATTTTGGTGGCAGTTGGGATACTCATCTACCGCTGATCGAGTTTTCCTACAATAACAGTTACCATACAAGTATCGGTTGTGCACCGTTCGAAGCGTTGTATAGACGGAAATGTAGATTGCTTGTATGTTGGGCCGAGATTGGCGAAAGCCAGCTAACAGATCCCGAAATCATTCAAGAAACCACCGATAAGATCTTCCAAATCAAAGACAGACTCAAAGCTGCTAGAGACCGCCAAAAGAGCTATGCCGACAACCGTCGGAAGCCACTAGAGTTTAACGTAGGGGATCGAGTGTTGCTTAAGGTCTCTCCGTGGAAAGGGGTCGTACGGTTTGGAAAGAAAGGGAAGTTGGCCCCAAGATATGTTGGACCATTCGAGATCACAGAAAGAATCGGTCCGGTGGCGTACCGATTACGGTTGCCATAAGAGCTTAACAGTGTACATGATACTTTCCATGTATTGAAGCTCAAGAAGTGTTTAGCTGACGAATCACTTCACGTACCTATTGAGGACATCAAGATTGATGAAAGCCTCCATTTTGTGGAGGAACCTATTGAGGTCATGGACCGAAAGGTCAAAGGGTTGAGACGCAGCAAGATACCTATTATTCGCGTAAGATGGAATTCCAAACGAGGGCCAGAGTTTACATGGGAACATGAAGATCAGATGAGACTCAAATATCCACACCTATTCGAGGATGACACCCTTAGACCTAGCGCCAGTTGAATTTCAGGACAAAATTCCCTCAACTGGGGGATACTGTGACATCCGTCACCGAAGGTCCGTCATTTAACGCGTTTGATTTAACTTCTGCAGTCGGTCATTCTTCACTTTTATAGCCTATCTATGTGGATATTATGCCTGTTTGCTTGCTTGCTTAACCTTATGCGTGTGCTATCGTTGCCTGAATTGTTATCAACCTAAAACGTTTTCCAAGATTTTCCCCGTTGTCATTAAACGCACTGTTTTTATAAGTACATAATGTCACAAATAAAACCATTTTTAAATTATAAATACCATTAGTAACATTTTATCATTAAATAAAAACAAGACTAATAAATAGCGTTTTCAACCGAAACAAAATTTAGGAACTCGGGGCTAAGCATTGGGACTAAACTTGACAAATTGTCAAACTAGGCTAGGTATAAATACCCTCTTCCCAGCCATTCTTTCTTCACAACCTCTTCTTCATCGCTCTTTTTCTTCTTCATCATCTCTACAACGATCTTACACCAAAAATCGACCTGTTTGTTGCATTTTCGTCGTCTAATCTTGAGTGTCATCGTGTAAACTCATTCCTAGCAGGTAGATAACCTCGCTTACCTCGTTTATTGCTCGATTTAGCTGCTGCGTTTTCTAGGGTTTCGGGTGCTCGGGTTCATCCGAGCACATGAGGTCGTGTGGGCTTGCATGTTGTGTTTTTGAGTGTGCTTCTTGTCTAGACATGTTAGGATATGGATTCTGGAGGTTCTTGGTGTGTGAAACCCACGCCCGGAGCAGCTGGACGCTGCTCGAAGTCTCAGCAGTCGCGATCTGCTGTGCAGGGCGACTGGGCCTTCCGGCCGACTGAGCCGTGCGACTGGGGTGAGTCGTGCGACTGGGTCAGGCGTATGAGTGCGCCGCACGACTGAGACGTGCGATTGGGCAAATCGTACGACTGAGTCATGCGTATGGGTCTGTGCGAATGAATGTGTGTGCGAATGAGTCCATGCGAATGAGTGTGCATGCGATTGAGTCAGTGCGAATGAAATTGTGTGCGATTGTGTGTGAGTCGTACGACTGAAAGGCCAGCCGCATGAATGAATGTTCAATCGCACGAATGAAGCTGATTCATGCGAATAAAGGTCCAATCGTGTGTATGGAGGGTGAGTCGTATGAATGGGTCTTGCATGGTACGACTGAATGCTTAGTCGCATGAATGAATGTTCAATCATACGAATGAAGCTGATTCGTACGACTGAAGGTCCATTCGTACGAAGGAAGGGTTGAGTCGTGCGTCCGGTCCTGTTGTGTGACTGATGATGGTGTGTGTGTGTGGATCCCCTTTTCGGAGATCTTACAACGATAAGGTAACATTAATAAAGTGTCATAGCTTGACCACAAAGATTAAAGTCAACTCTATCAACAGGCACATACTATTTAAAATAACCTAGTCTGATACGTGTATGCCTGCTTGTGTGTGTACTACCCACGACCAAACCAAAACTCCCCGAATCTATTGACATCATCTTATGCTTTATGCTCGTTATTAATGCTTGTCAGTAACTGTCAATAGGTGTTTGACTGTTCATAGCATCCTACCGTTGGGAATATTCATCACCCGTGCCTATCATCTGTTCAGTGAGTTTCGTGGCCCCTTTTTACTCTTATAAAACCTTTTTAAATATTTTCAACTTGGGGGAAAAGAATGCTCACCTATATAACTTGATTCCAGGCACCTTCCCTAGTGGAAGTTGGCTACTACTTCTATGAGTATCTTAACTTGCTTATCTTGTGATTGCCGATGTGAACTTGAACTATGTGCTATGTTACCCCTATGTATGACTTAGTGGTATCACCCTACCTATGCACTACTACTTGATGTTATGTGTTGATTGATGTTACCTGTGGATGCCATTGACCTTGGATGTTCTCGGCTGTGTGGCTCTTCTGTGTGGTTCTTCTAAGTCGATCATCCACTATAACCATTAATCCCGGTAATTGGGACCTAAGGATTGGTTTGGTTGTAACCTAAACGTATGCGCTGTGTGGATCTTTCTACGTCATATTAAACTTATTATGCTATGGAAAACCTTTTTATGTAACCATTAATCCCGATAGTGGGACCTAAGGATTGGTTTGGTTATAAACTATACGTACGCGCTGTGTGGATCCTGCTACGTCTTAATAAACTATTTAAACCTTAGGAATGTTTCCTTTCAGCCATCAATTCCCATGTGGAACCGATGTTTAGGTTTGGCTGTAGCTATTTAAAACTGGTAGACCGCCTATACATAAGTGTAGGCGCGGTAACACTTATTGAACTTGCTGTTTTCATCATTAATATTTTTTTATTACTTAAAACCTGCGAAGCTCACCAACAGTTATGTTGACCGTTTTGAGCATTTCTTTTTAGGTGATCAGGGTAATTGAAGAACTAGGAGTGCTGCCTTATAGAGGAGACCCTAGGATGCATATTGTAATGATTACCCTTGTAAAGCTTGAACATGACTTTTTTTATACTTTTTCCCGAGTTGTGGGAATTTACGTTACAAGTTATTATCAATGTTTATGTGATCATCTTATGTCTATGCTTATGACTATGCTGTCGTAACATTGATTATACACGACATAAGTCACCAATTGTGTTCGGGTGTCGTCATGACACGCTTGTCATCATATTATTACTATTGCTACTCTATTGCATACCATGTGTTATGACGATCCCGTCTAGCTCACATTCCCCGTGTTTCCGCTATTAGCGGGGGTGTGACAAGAACCCTTAAAATACGAACCAATACGTCCTATTTAAAAATATATCACGAATTGAGATATCGAGGGAGTCGTGTATGACACATATGTAAAAATATATATATACATCTATAATTATATATATATATATATAGTTGGGTAAGTCGATATATTGTATGTGTATAATGATACGAGTATGTAAATATATGTATATTGAACGTGAATATGAAATTATATAATCGAGCATGTTTGTATGATAATATATACGTGTTGAAATGAGTATAAATATATTATCAAGTTATAAATCGAGTATGACGTGTATGGTTATACGATTATAGATATAAATATACACGTAAATAATAGTGTGTGTGTATAACATGCTAGAAATATATTTATATTTCACTCGTGCCTAACTGTACGAGTAATCAAATTATTATATGTACGTATATAAATATAAATAAATAGATGTCTTTTGAGCGAGTCGCACAATACACCCGAGTCGACCTGAAACCGACCGAACGTACTTTCTCTCATCGAACGTGTTTAAAGTTTTAATTATAATTATTATAGGCGTTTGATCGTACATTGGGCACACCGTTTGGAAGCGTTTTTGTTCGCTTTATTTTTCTGATCATTTCAAGGTGAGTTTCGCGGTCCCGTTTTATTACAATTATTTATAAACATCAAGGGGGGAAAAGTATGCTCAACCCTTTTTATGCTGTGAACTTATTCAATATTTGGGACAGTTGTATTTACTGGTTTGTAAGTATTTATCTGGTACATGCATGAGTTAGCTGTGTGGTTCTTTATTCATAACTATTTAACTTCGGTGTTGGAACCAACGGACAGGTATTGATAGTACTATTGGGCTGACACCCCCACCCTTGTTTGTTAGTATACTAGTTGGGACTAACAGTTGCCATGTGCGAGCCCTAGGGTGAATATGTTTCGACAAGTTCTGTGTGTACGTCGTAGGCTTAGTTGTGATGCTTATGTTTACATGTGATAGTACTTGCTTATAACTGTATGCACTTATGTCCTACCAAACTCTTACACAGCATCAAGTTTTGTTTACTATTTAAACCTGCGAACTCACCAACAATATGTTGACCTTTTGAGCATATCTTTTCATGTAACAATCATTGAGGATAGCTAGGGATGCTGCCTTAGTGATGACCTTAGATATGCATTATTTAAATTTATTAGATGGCTTTAACAATTATACTGACTTGTATTTGTTTATCCGCATTATGTTCACTTGTTTCCCGATTTGTGGAATTTATACTTAATTGTTTGTATGACTATGTTTGTCGTGGAATTGACTAACTACGACACAAGTCTCCATATGTGTCGGTTGACGTCATGACACGTTGACTTTCATCATTTATTGCATCTCTATTAATTAACAATGTGTTATGACGATCCCGTCCGTTACATCCTCGTGTTTCCGCTATAAGCGGGGGGTATGACATCCCTCATTCAGAAGATTGTTAAACAAACTTTTAAACATCATTTAATATTTTAAAGAAAATATTAATGTTTTATTTGAAATATATTGTAATGGATTGAAACTTGATGTACTTTTCCACTGTAAATGTTTATCTAAATGAATATTTTAAGTCCTTGTTTTGTTGTGAATGACCAACTATGGGGCTTCCCGGGATCAGGGGCCTTACGAAAATCCACATTGTGTATTCTAGAATAAAACCACATAATGTTACTGAATATCAAATCAAGTTAAGGGCATTCCCTATGGCTTTGCAAGACTCGACAAAAGAATGGTTGTATTACCTACCACAAGGGTCGGTAACCACTTTGAATGATCTTGCAAAGTTATTCTTAAACGAGTATTTCTAGAACTGAAAGCTTCTATGCTACGTAAAGAGATCATTAGGATCAAACAAGCAAAAAGTGAGGCTTTACACACTTATGGGAAAGTTTTCAAAATTTGTGTGTTAGATGACAACAATATGGTTTATCGGAGCACCAATTGCTTCAATACTTATGTGACGGGATAACACCATTAAAGAGGCGTTTGATAAATTCTTCTTGTGGGGGAACTCTACTTGGAAACACACCAAGTCAACTTTGAGCATTGATCACATCTATAGCAGAAGAACCGAAGTATTGGGATCAAGAAAAATTGGTATGCTAACACACCACACATTATCAAAGAAGATAACACACCTCAAATCACAACTAAACTTTCTGAATTGACAAAAGGAGTGATGCAACTTGCTAAGGCTCAAGGCATGAAATTATCATTTCAAGCTTATGAGGTGTGTTAACAAATTGGGTACTACACAGATATGTGTCACATGTTAAGAGAGGATAATGAACAAGAACAAATAATGGTAAGCTATTTTGAACAAAACTTAATACAATAGTAACATCCCTAAGACATTATGAATTGGGGGCATCCTCCTAATATAGGCTACCAGCAAAAGCCTTCACAATATTAAACACAACTTTCGTTCCAAATAGGAAACCAACATAATTATCAGCTTTGTCAACAACAAGCGAATAGCTTAGGAATGTCCTTGGAAGATATCGTTAAAAATCTAGCTACTAGCATCCAATCATTCCGAAAGATACAAAAGCTAGCATAAAAATATTGAAGCGCCAAATTACTTAACTTGCTAGTTCGATAAGCAAGATAAAGTCTCAAGGTAAATTACCCGTCCTGTCACATCCCGGTGGAAGCGTGAACGATAAGGGTGGAATGTAACTAGCTTTTATCAGAGTGCATTGTTTATAGTAAATAAACACAGTTATAATAGAAACATAACACAGACATGCTTTTATTTATACTAGAGGAATTACATCATGTAAGTAAGATACAAAATTTGATGTAATTGTTTACACTAAATTACAGCATGTCTAAAACCTATGAAAATGCGCGTCTATGTACACGCTCCCGTCAACAATGTTGACGGTCAACGCCAGACCCTCCCAACTACTTCACCCCATCCATCATGAACTTCAAAGCTGAAATCAAATGAGTTACTTATTTCCTGAAAAAGTACACTTAAACCAGTCAACAAAGATGTTGGTGAGAACATAGGTTTATAGCCAGACAAATATTTTGCTGATGTATCAATTACAACCAAACCTGCTCACAACATAATCATACTGTCACGAAATAATTCACAAAATCAGATAATATTACATCCTAACCCCTATTCGGTTAGATGCAGGAAAATAGTAGCAATCCTCATCCGGTTGGTACAAATATCCTCCTAAGTAGCGCTACTAACATTATCGGACGGTTCCTCATTCGAACTAATGGTTGTATCGCAAATGACAGTAAGCAACAAAAATATTTTCAAAAATAATACATCAACCCAAACCGTATACTTTTTCCCCTAAAACTTTGTTGAATACCAAATGGTTAAAAAATGGGGCTATGAACTCACCGTGTCTTCTCACTTGAACCTAACAAAACAGTTCACAGTGTCAGACAATATTTTCTTTAGAATTTATAGAACCTCAGATGTAAATATCTTTTAAAGTTCTACCAATAATGTTACCACAAAAATTTCTCCCAAATTATTTATACATAATTAGTCCAAATTCCACATAAATTATTAAAAATAACTACTGCTATCAAAAAATCATCAAAAATTTATAAAATTTTAACTAAAAAGTCAGTAACATCTCATAATTTTTATAGCATCTAAATCTTAACATATTATTTTCTGTAAATTTTATAATATTCCCATAATCGATTAAAAATAGCTTCTCTCCTTCATAAATTTCCAAAATTTTACAGACAACTTCTTGTACAAAACGAAGAATCATATACTTATCTCAATGTCTAAACCATAACAGATTAGTTTCTGTAATTTTTGCAATAATTTCAATATTTGAAAAAAATACTTATACTGCTCCAAAAATTATGAAAATTATATATTCTGTATTCCCTGATTTAATATTGCATATATGATTTTATAAGAATTTATTATTTAAATTAAGTATTTATTCTGATTTATTTACTACAGAACATATAAAAATTCATATCTTAATCATAATAAGGAATAAAATTCTGAAATAATTCCAGAGACTTTTATACCTCAAAAGAATCATACTGTGATTTTATCAGAATTTTCCTGAATTTATTTCTATTCTTGATATTTTCTTCTATTTTTCAATATAAAATAATTTATATAAATTATTTATTTATCAAAACTTTGTCAAAGTTTCCAGATCAATATTTCAGTATATAAGTGAGAATTTTTCAATGTTTATTTCCACAATTGCAGTTTTATAATATTTTTCTATATTTTCTTGAATATTTACAAGATTTAATCTTGTAAACTCAAGATATATCCTTTTTATTACCTTGTGATGATGATCTTGATGATATCCTAGCTTCTTGAACCTGAAGCAAGGTTATGGAGGTCGTGGATGGTGATGGTAGGTGATGGTGGTGCGTGGTTGTGTGTTGTTTCGGTTGTTGTTATTGTTTATTGTTGTTTATATTGTAACCGAGGGGTAGAGAGGTTGTGGGACAGAAGGGTGGTGGTGTTAATGTTTGTAACCGAGGGAGAGGGAGGCAGAAGATGGCCGTCGAGTGTGGTGGTGATTGAGTGAAGGTGGTGGTGTGTGTATAAAGACCCGAGAGGGAGAGAGATGAAGTGATGTTTGTTTTCAACTTGGTTTGGCATATATCCCCCTTTGATCTACCGCCTCTTGCAACCTAGACTTGATGACTCATGTTTGTGGATGCTTAGATGTCGAAATAAGGAACTAAAGGCGGTTCCTAAGGAGATACCGAGAGATAGGAGTAAGGTGGCTACTTAGATGGGATAGGTGGCAACTTTTAGGACCTTCATGGTGTGAATGGGAGGTCTAGGATAGTGTGGTGGCAGGTTAGGCTTACTAGGGATTGACTTTGTTGTGTGAATGCTTGGATAGTGGCAGTTTGGGGAGGACTACCGAGGCTTGCTTGCTAGATGGCAATTAGGGAACCTCCATGGTGTGAACATGAGCTTTGTAATTCAAAAATGGATGTTTAGGTGGCAAATGGTGGTGATGGTAGAGTATGTGGTGGCGGTTTTAAGGAGAAAGGTTAGAAGTTGCATGGAACAGAGGGGTATGGTGGTTTCGGGTGGTAGGGAAATGGTGGTTTCGGGTGATGGTGTTGCATAAGGTGGTTTAGAGGTTTTTGTTTGGTGTTAGTTTAGGATTTTAAGTTTTTAGTTTAGTTTTGTTTTAATGGGTATATACATATATACATATATATACTCATACGTACAAGTGAGCTTTATGTACATATATTACAATTATTCATGTATACACAACATATATATTTCATGTTTTTAATGTGCATACACATATACATGTGTTTATAATATATACACGTACAATATATATACTAATCGTATATATATACAAGTATTCCAAAGAATTTTCCATGTATATATATGCATGCCAACATGCATATGTAAAACTTTGTATTTATATACATGTAAGTGTGAGTTTTGGGTACCTATACATACATGCATACGTATATTACCAATACATAGGCATGCATGTAAACATGCATATGTATATCCATAATATATATCCCAAATATAAATCATGGTTGTAACGTAACATAATAAAAATTTTTCAACGTAATATATACTAGAAAACAAGGTATGAAAGACAAAAAGTAAAATTACTAATCACTAACAAAAATTTCTTCCATTTATTCAAATGTGGGATGCAACCCGTATTATATTTATCTTTTTATTTTGTTTTCTTTTTCATTTTATTTTATGTTAAAATAAGTTTTTTTAGTTTTGTGTCAAACAAAAGGTTGAAATGGTTTTGTCGAAAACTCTTCATAAAATGGAACGGCCGCGTCAAGAATGAAATAAAAAAACAGAAATGTGAAACGGTCGCCTAACGATTGCTTTATAAGCCAGACACGATTGCGTAAGGCTTTTGAGTTAAAAATGCGTAAACCAATCTCTAACCATAATTGTTATTTGGCTTCTTTCTTGATCTCAACTTCACGATAACAACCTCCCTCTACTCCTTCCACCACCACTTTCCCATGTCAGCCACCAGAGTAGGTTTATTCTAGCATCTTCTTCAAGCCTCAATGACGATGTTTGATTTTAAGATTGGGGAGATGTATTTTCTACTTTATCTATATTTTTATTTTTATTATTTATATTTTCTTGCATTGCATTGCATTTAGTTTATATATAGCTCGACTTTAGTTACAAATTAAAATGAAAAAAAAGAAATTTTCTTTTGCCCGTATCTTTATTCTCCCCAAAAGATTTATAAGAATAACATGAAACATGATATTAACTTTATTATGTTAAATCATATATTGCATGCTGAAAGGTTGATAGTAACGAAAATACATATATATATCATGTTACGTTAGTGCCTTTTGATTTCAGAATCATGATGATAAAATGCTTAATATCCATGTGTGCCTAATACCAACTAGATCAAATAAGAAAACTGAGACCAAGCAAAAATAGATTGAGAATAGAATCAATTTGATAGAAAAATGAAAAGAAAATAGAAAAACAAAAAAAATGAAGAAAAAAATATACGAAATGGAGAAAAACAAGAATAGAAAAGAAAAATAAAAGAATTAGTTATCCGGTGAAAAATTAACCACATTATTATCAAATCAATTACGATCGCGTGGTGGAAAATTAACCACATGTTCTCTATAGTTCTTGAGGTTAAAAAGGTTTTCATCGTGTGAATAAAAGTGTTGACAAACTAAAATGATCTAACTAACATAAATTAATTTATATGAAACGATAAGTCTAAAACTTAATAGATAGATAATTATAACTAGCAAATTGGGCATGTGTTTTTAATAATTTTCTTGAAAACTTTATATATATGTGTTAGTTGAAAATTAACAAAATAATATGATTCCATGCTCACAATTCTTATTAGGAAAGACTATAGGTGTAGCTAATATGTGTTTTCTTTTTATTTCTTTTCATTTTCCGGTTTATTATTATTCTTGTCTTCCTTAAGGTTTAATCTTGCGGGATTTGTTAGTAGTATTTTTATGCATAATTATCATGATTTTAGCATATGTATTCATTCTATATCATGCATTTATTAGACATATTTTTTTATTTTGAGATAATGTTTGTTTTTTTAGAAACCGGTCAACTTTGAATGAATTTTATTATTTTGTAGTGGAAGACAGTTGTGTAGATTGAAAACAACAATTGATGAAAGCTTTGAAACTATGTTAAAAAGGATTGATTTATCAAGATTTGAAAATGATAGAAATTAAATTTATCTACTAAAAGGTTGTTTTTATCTCCTAATTTCCAAATTAAAATCTAACTATCTGAAGAGATAAAGAATAGAAAAAAAGAGAAAAAAAAGATAATTATGATGGCTCGAAATCATTTATATATCATAACAAATTGGCACCCTTTTTTGGCGGGAAGGAGGAGAGACGTGAAGCAAGATGAAAAAAAACCAAAGTTTTTATTTGGATGGGAGGTCTCTTTTTAAGGATATTTATTTTATTCATCTTCGTTTAGTAAGCTTTTGAATTTATGTTTGTTTATTTATTTAGCAAAGTTGATCTAGTCGTCATGACTTGCTAATCAATTTTAACTTTAAAACTTTGGTTTGTATCTTTGAATTTAATTCATAACTTATGTGAAACAGTTATATAATTGTTTATTTGATTGCTTTTTTGTATGGTTTGTTGATTTTAAACCTAGATATACTTTGGTATATATTAGTTTGTTAATAAACTTGATCAAATTATTTATTTTTATAACAATGTTCTTTAATTTTTATAACCCTAATCAAGTTTAATTTTTAATACAAGGAACAAATAATGTTGTGTTTTTCTTTTAAAACCAAGATCATTAGAGAGTGATTCAATCTAGTTAAACATTACGAACGACATGAGTGTTTACCTATAATTGATATTTTTATCATTGCAACTCGCAAGCTAAGATCCAAACAACGTAAGCTTAGAGTAACGGGTTGGCTCTAATCAACAAATTGCGTTTGTTTAGACATTAGATGGAGGGGATGACCGGACGGCGTGATGTCTAGTATCGATATAAATCGTTTACATAAATGATCATAGCACCATAATCTTTAATGATCATAAGCTGAATCAAGTCAAGAAATAATCCTATGTTAAAACTATTTTATAAAAGTTGATTTTTCTTCACATTTTATTATTTTTAATAATTTTCCATCTAAAAAAACTTCCTTATCTATACAGAATCTTAACACGGTCGCGCATGATTTCTTTCTAGTTTTAATACGACCGTGTTAGCATTCTGTAACTTTTTAACTTTCATATTTTTCTTTCCTAATTTTGGTTTCTTTCTAATTAACATCCCCAATTTTACTTTGTTTCTGTAACAAGTATACTTGAAATTAAAATGCTTTTTGTATTAAAATAGAAAAATAGTTAACATGTATTACTGAGTACACGAACCCTACTTTCGTTCATACTATTTTTAATGTGTGCATGGTGGGTTCACATTTATATATTTTAATCGTTAAATTTGACACCTAACATCCTTCCCATTACTCTCCTATGCATCTTTTCACTATTATGTTAACATAGATTATATACCCATTAGTCCATTACCCATATATTGCTATTCATGTGATGCCAAGTTGTCCGATTGTGTTCCTCAATGGTACGAATTCACGTTCAGGACCCATTTTAACGGGTTTTCTTTAGGGTTGTGCATGAGCCCAACCGAGTGGAGCCAGGACAAGCTCGAACTCGGCTCAGATTTAAACCGAGCCAGTTCTGCTCGGTTCGGATTTAAAACCAAGCTGGAAATCTAACTCAATTCGGCTCGTTTTGGCTTGGTTTTAATTCATATAAACAATTAAAAAATACAAATGCAAAGTAAATTAAACATACTACGTAACTCATAACTGGTTTATATCAAGTTTCACATATATAAATCTACTAAGAGAAACTAATTTCAACCTACATGATATCTAGTAGTCTGTTTTTAGTAAAGAAATTGAAAGTATGCTTGAATAATTCATTTTAATATACCCAATATTTTCCAAACCGGATCGGACAACAAATCGGTTGTCTCACTGGTTCACTGGTTGAACCGGTTGGACCAGATTTATAAACCAGTAACATTAATTTTTATGTAACTATAAAAAACAATAGATATATTACCGTCTCCAAGTTAACTATGTGATTTATTATTTAATCCATAATAGTTATTGGTGCTTACAAACCTATATACCTTAATTCAATGACCAATTTACCAGCTCATGTAAATTTTATTAAGCAATCAAAAACCCTACACTATGTTACACAAAGAACATTCGTTGCACCAACTTTTTACCAACTCTAACATTCTTTCTCATCACTTCTTTCCCAACTCTTATTTTCTTTCCCAACTCTTATCTTCTTTCTTCTCATTTCAATCATGTCCAATCTATCATCTGGATTCTAAAAATTCCTTTTAACTAGAACTAAGCTCCTCGGGTTGTGACGGGGGCATAAAATCATACCAAGTAGTACTAATGTCACGCACCGACAACGCCAGACCATTAACACTAAAAAAACTTGTATTAAAAAATATAAAAAAATAAACCAAACGGAAAGTAGACATAAAACGCTAAATCACGCACGTGAAACATAAAACATTAAAAACATAACCATGTCGATCTAGGAACCGCATATCCCGACGGGGATGTTAAACGGGAAGAAATAAGCGGAATAATACAAACCACACGTGCACGTTACGCCATGTTGACTCTCAAAATTTAAACTGTAAATCAAAAAATAATAAAAGATGAAAGTATTAGGGACTAAAGTTAAAAGTGAAAACTTATACACGTTAAATTGTAAAATATGTAAAAATATTGGGTTTAAAACAAAAAATCAAAATGAAAAAAAAAGATATGTACAACTTTTTATGCAGGATCGATTTTGGGTGGTTTTTCTCTCAACTCACTGTGAATAACACTCAGCAAGTAGTCTATGAAGAGTTGATCACAATATAACAAGTAAGAAGCAGTAAGAAAATTAACACAGGAAGTAAATTTTCAAGGTACTTTTATATATTGCTTCTCAACTCAAAGGATTACAAGAATCTTGGACTCAAATCGCTTATCTAATGAGTTACATGGAGAAGATATATATAATACTACCTACAGTCGGATATACTTTGATACCAGCTGGACACCTCTAACCTTACATCTATACTACAAGACTCTAGGTGAGGTCTTTCAAACATTTTGCCTGAGAGTTGGTAGTCAGGACATGTCCCTGACCTACCTTTTGTCACCAACTAAAGTTGGTAATATGTACTATCATAAAAAGGTGAACAGTAGAATAAAGTATGGTCAACAACATGGCTCTTTAGGAAGGTGCCATGTTGTATCAGAGGTCTACAGCGGACTGTCAGGGACCATACGTTTATCTGCTGGTCATAGCAATGTCTTCCGAAGGATAAAGTACTTCGAAAGAATAACTTCTTCCGAAGCCACTTATACTTCGGAAGACTGCTTCTTCCGAGGCTTGGAATATTCTTTGTCTTCGGAAGCAGACTTTGTCTTCAGCTCTTTTATTAGACTTTGTCTTCGGAAGCTCAGACTTTGTCTTCAGCTCTTTCATCAGACTCTCGGAAGGTCTCTTGCTTGGCTTCGGAAGCCCTTCAATGTAGCACCAAAAATGACTATGAAGTGGTTTTGGTTGCACCAGCCTTATCATGATCCAACAAACTCCCCCTAGGCTGATGCTACCAAAACTTCACTTCCCTCTTCTTCTCAAAGCTCTCAGCACCATGGAAAGTAAGTGTTTATCAGTATCTTTATTCTTTCCTGATGTGGTGCTGAGAATCTTGTACAAATCTTTGGTAGACAAAACCTCTACTCTGTCTCCTTGGATTATGTGTACCCTTTGTTGTGGCTCTCTGAAAAGAGTTAGTTGATGGGAACTATAGTCATATTCCCATCTAACTATTGGTTCCAACTCAGGACCTTCCACCATCTGTAGAAAGGTTGTGCCTTTGGTGGTTGGTCTTTCCTTATCTTCCACTCTTTTCAGCTTCAACTCTTCTTCAATCTTGGCTCTTCTACTTTGTTCAGCCAAGTGGAGACCGCTGATATGATTTCTGATATGTGCAGCAGTCTCAGAGTTGGAGGGATTGGAGAATGGCTTCTCTGCAAGCTCAGCAAGGTCAAATCTGCTGAGATGCAAAAGAGAAGTGGCATTGAGCCTGTTGGTTTCACTATTCTCCCTTTCCACAACAAAGTTATGAGAAGGTTCATCGAACCTCCACTGGATTATAGCATTCCTAGGTCCAGGAGATTGACTAGAAATCCTATCCTCTTTTCTGGTATCCAGCAGAGTCACCAGTCTCCTTTTAGTCTCTTCTCCTCAGCATTGAGGATATCGGAGTTGAGACCAAGAAGTCTTGCAGCCTGGCCTAAGGTGTCTCTAGGCAACTCAAGAAATTGTCCTAGGGTGAGGGAGTTTGAAGAGTTATCAACATAGGTGATGTTGATAAGGTCTCCCTCACAGGAGATGCTGCTCAAGGTGGTGCAGTTGATGAGCCTTGTCTTGAACTCCTTTATTTCCTCAAAGGAGAGATGTTTAGGAGGCTGAGGGGATGGTCTTGGTTTTTGTTGGGTAGGATTAGGTTTAGTGGTTTTGGGTTGTGTTTTAGGTTTTAGGATGGGTAGTTTGGGTGGTTGAGGTGATGTGGTAGGTTTGGGTAGAGTTGTGGGTTCAGGGGTGAAGGTTTCATCAGTGGGTTCGGTTTTAATGGGAAATGGGATTGGTTCTTCTGGTGTGGGTTGTGGTTTAGTGGTTGGCTGTGGTTGAGTGTCTGGGGTGAACACCATTCCCTGTACCCTCCTGTACATCTCCTTCCTTTTCCCCAAACGGATGTCAGCTTTTATTTCACTGACTATCCGCTGGAGTATCCTTTCGGACATAGGTCTCACCTGCCTACCAGAGAAGCCATGAGCCCGGAGATAATCTTTCATCCAGGCTTTGTCATTGGACTTCTTGGTGGCAGTGACCCCCTTCTCTTCTTCCCTCCTCTTCTTCTCCCTCAACTTCTCCCTAGCAGCCTTCTTCCTTTCCTTCTCCATTTGATCCTGCTCTTTGTTGTGGAGCAGCAGGATCATGTCATCATCATGTGGAGACAGTTTAGGAAGACTGAAGCCTCTTGAGAGTAGGAATTTGATCCTATCCTCTCTCAGCTTCAGGGCTGCTTCTCTTCGCTCTTCTTTTTCCCTCTCCAAGGCCAACCTGGCTTTTTTTTCTTGTCTTAGCCTGGTTGACCTCTCCAAAGTCACCAACTCCTCTAGTGATAGCAGGAGTATCTCCTCATTGGCAGCTCCTATGCTGATGAGCTGGTCAATGAGTGCTGTCCTTCTCTTTTGGTTGATCTCTTCCTGATTTGCTGCAACTGCCTTAGAACTAGCAGCTAGCAGCTTTTCAGTAGGAAACCTACCTTTCTTTTTGAGCTTCTCAATCCTCTCCTCCTCCTGAATCTCTTCCGCAGTCAATTTTCTTTTTCCTTTGTCTTTGGCAGTGCTTGACTGTGGTGGTTCTTGGATGGAGGGTTGTGATTGAGAGAGAAGTTCAGCTGGTGTTTGGGTTGGAGGAATATCATAAATGTCCTCCCTGCTCACCTCAGATGCTATTTGGCAATAACATCTGTGATGGTCAGTTCCTCGGACATCTGAAATAAGCCTTCCGCAGCTTCTATTTCGGCCTCGGAAGACTTTTCTTATTCTTCCGAGGCTTCAATGTCAGCTTCGGAAGCTTCAGTTTGAGCTTCGGAAGATGAGACAGCTGCAATTTCTGTCCCATCTGTTTCAGTTACTGGGCCATCAGTCCCCATTTCGCCTTCGAAGCTAATCTCAGGTTCCATGTGGACCTTAGGTTGACCAACTTCTTGCACATTGGTAGAAGGTGCAGTCAGTCTTTGAAGCTCCTCAGCCCCAAAATATATAAGTGTGGTGTCGGGCTGGGCTGTTCTAGGGATGATCTCAATACAAACTTTGTGAAAAGTCTATAGAGATCTTGAAGCATCTTTGAGTCAATCTCTAGAAAAGATTGAGATGACTCAGGTAGTGTGATGAGTTGGGAAGTAAGGGATTGGGTCTGTGGTTCCTCAAGTGTTTGTCTCTGAACTTTCTCCCCCTTTTTCATCTTGAGAGCTAGATGAGCTAGAGGAAGAAGTCATTGAGACCTGAATAGGTACATGCCTAACAGACCTCTCCGTCTATTTCTCAGTTAGGTTAGCCTTGAGGTTGTTAATCTCAAGTTGCTGAGTGACAGTCCTTGATTCTAAGATCCTCACCTGTGATTCCAGGTTGGAGACCTTAGAAAGAAAGTACTGAAGTGTTAGTTGCATACTTCCCTCATCTTCATGAGAAGAATCACGGGGAGATGAGATAACATACCTAGTATGCTCAGTCTCACCACCAGATGTGGCTTCTTGGCACCCTGGATACCTTTGCTCAGAGTCATCTCTTTCAGAGATGTCAATGGGCAAAGTTGTCGTAGACTCAGTCCTAATGATGTTACCACTGTCCTGAGAGCTCAATAAGAGACTCTGAGTAGTGGAAGCTGAGCCTACATGAGTCCCCTCCACATCAGTGGGACTTACCTCAGTAATTGGCTGCTGATGGGGGCTAGAGACAAGGGATCTCTCTTGGCTCTGTTGATCTTTCAGAAGGTGTTGTAGATCAACTTCATGGCCATGGAGAGATGTAATCTCTTCATCAGTACGGAGTAAAAGGTCAGTGAAAGATAGGGAAGTTAAACCTACTGACCCGGGACCTAGATCAATGTCTAAAGCATTGAGCCTTTGGTGGGGCTGTCCCTAGAAGGCTGCACAGGGGAGTGTAGAGACTCACCCTGTGGGCTTAAGGCTTGGGGTTCGGGCTCTTGGGTTTGAGACTGAGGAGGCTCAAAACCCACATTGAGGTCGAATGTGAAGGATGGTGTGACCTCGGACTGAGTGGGAGCCCATGATTCCACTCTAGCCCTTTTGGTTTGAACTGAAGGAGCTTGTTCAATCAGAGTAGATTGAACAAGGGTTCGTTTGGGTCGTCTCTGGTATGTAGCTTTGATGGGTAAAGAAGATTTTGGCATTATGGTGGAGGTTGCTGGTGTGGGTTCATCACCTGTGGGGATAACAGGGATGTCACCAGGAGCTATGTGCTCAGTCATTTCTGGAGGTAATGGAGTGTACCTTCCAGTGAAGTTGATGGAAACCTTCTTCAGTATTTTGAAGATGGTAGGCCTCATTTGTGGAATAGTAAGAGCAGCTGCACAGACAAGCTTGCTTGGTTCCAGCTCACAGTTTATTATGTGTTGAATAAATCTGGGATACATGAAGAATGTATCCCTGCTCAGATTGCTGATAAGGTTGGTCAACACAAATCGTGAGTAGTTGAATCGGAGACCTCTCACCAACCCATGAACTAGGCATCCTAGTTCATATGGGATTTGATCCCAACCCCCTGATTTGTTGGAGAGGCAGTGTAGGATGATGTGCAGCAGGAACTTCCAATGGTAAGAGAAGTTAAACTTGTAGACGGTAGACCTGCTTACATCCCCTCCATATCCCATGAGAATATAGGTGCCTTCCAAGTCTTCTTTGGGGAACTCAGTAGGAGCCCCATCATCATGGAGCTCGAGATGCTCCCTGATGAGCTGTTCAGTGATGACCAACTCTTGGCCACAAATGCGGGTTCTCAGGACTCAAACCCCATTTAGAACTGCAGTTTGACCGTTGCTCCAGAATTCGGACATATGGTTGGAGTATACGGTGGGGTTAACTGTAAGTGCAGTGAGGTATGTGGATTCGGTAAGAAAGGTGATGATTTGGGTGAAGTCGGCATCCCTTGATGAATCAAGTAATGCGACTTGGTTGTGCTGAGGGTTTAGCGCCATTGAAGAAAAGGTAAGCTTGAAATTTGGGTGAAATTGCAGGTTTGACAGTGAAGGGAATAGTTAGGGCAGTAAATTGGTAAAAGAAGATGAAATTGATCAGTCAAGATTATTTAAAAGGGGATGAATTGTGGTAGTGGCGGTAATAGGGTAACTATTTGGGATTACTGTGGGTGGTATGGTGGTTTATGGCGGAGAAATGATAGTGGCGGCAAGGATAATTTTAAATAATCTGACCATCATGGACAGAGTGGGGCTCAAAAGATATCCGTTACATATAAAAACCTTTACTTCCGAATGTAAAACATTTCCGAAGGTAATTGTCTTCCGAAGTCAACTTCTCTTCCGAAGCAAGGCATTGCTTCCGAAGTTATAATGGCCTTCTGAAGGTACTATCTCTTCCGAAGCAAAGCATTGCTTCCGAAGGTAAAGTTATCTTTCCAAATGGAGAGTCTTATAAGGTTCGGAAGTAGATCTGATGTAAAATCAATCGCTTCTTCCGAGACCAAAAACTCTTCCGAGAAGATAATTTCCATTGAGGAATTTTGGCTTCGGAAGATATTCAAGAATATCTTCCGAGAGTTAGTTTCTCTTCGGAAGGAATTTACACTTAGAATAAGTTAAAGATCTTTTGTAACAGGGCTTAAATTGTATTGACACAAGACATTACACATTTAAAAAGCCTTTTCAAAAGAGGTAGTTAATCAATATTTATCATCCCAATAGCTGATATGAGATACTTAAATCTTTGTTCATCAAATGCCTTTGTGAACAAATCAGCATATTGTTTATTTGAGTCAACTTTGATTAACTTGATCAGATGTTTCTCATGAATATCTCTAATGAAATGATACCTGATATCAATGTGCTTTGTCTTGGAGTGCTTTACCGGATTCTCAGTAATGGAGATAGCACTATTGTTGTCAATATGAATAGGAGTAGTCATGAAGTTGAATCCATAGTCTAACATCTGATTTTGAATCCAGAGCAGTTGAGCACAGCAGCTAGCAGCAGCAATGTATTCAGCTTCAGCAGTTGATGTAGAGACACAGGATTGTTTCTTGCATTGCCATGAGATAATCCTTCCACCAAGAAATTGACATCCTCCTGATGTTGATTTCTTGTCAATGTTGTAGCCACCATAGTCACTGTCAGAATATCCATAGAGATTGAAATCACTATTTCTTGGATACCAGAGACCTAGTTTAGGTGCTCCTTTGAGGTATCTGAGGATTCTCTTTGTAGCAGCTAGGTGAGACACCTTTGGAGCAGCCTGATATCTTGCACAAATGAATGTGGCAAACATGATATCTGGTCTACTAGCAGTAAGATACATCAGAGAACGAATGATTGCTCTATACTGATATTGATCAGTATCCTCCCCCTCAAGGTCAGGGCAAAGATTATGGTTTCTGGGCATGGGTGTCTTGGCTGGTTTACAATCCTTCATTTCAAATCTATCTAAGATGTCTGAGACATACTTAGATTGACTTATGAAGAACCCTTCCTTCATCTGTTTCACCTGAATTCCAAGGAAAAAGTCCATTTTTCCTATGGAACTCATCTCAAACTTCTGCTTCATAATGCTTTCAAAGTCCTTGCACATTTGGTCGTTTGAAGAACCAAATATGATGTCATCAACATAGACTTGTACAAGCAAAATGTCTTCTCCACTCTTTCTGATGAAAAGAGTCTTATCAATGGTACCTCTAGTGTATCCATTCTTCAGGAGAAACTGAGACAAGGTCTCATACCACAGCCTAGGTGCTTGGTGCAGCCCATATAGAGCTTTATCCAGTTTGCACACATAGTTGGGGTGCTGTGGGTCTTCAAATCCTGGAGGTTGACATACATAAATTTCCCTATCTATATCCCTATATAGAAAAGCACACTTGACATCAAGTTGGTAAACTGTGAAGTTCATGGATGCAGCATAAGCAAGGAAGATCCTAACTGCCTCAAGTCTTGCAACAGGTGCAAAGACATCAGTATAATCAATTCCTTCCTCCTTGGTGTATCCTTGAATTACTAGTCTTGCCTTGTTCTTGATAATCAAGCCTCTATCATCTTTCTTGTTCCTGAACACCCATTTAGTGCCTATGGGTACTTGACCAGATGGTAGTGGGCATAGATTCCAGACCTTTTGTCTTCTGAATTGAAGCAGCTCCTCCTACATCGATTCAACCCAACTACTATCCTTTAAGGCATCTTCTACCTTCTTTGGTTCCATCTGAGACAAGAAGCATGAGTACAAGCAGACATTCCCATGATGAGTTTGCCCTCTTGTTCTCACACCCTCAGAGACATTCCCTATGATGTTCTCAGTTGGATTAGTGTTGTGAATCCTAAGGCGAGGAATCACTTCCAGTTGCTGAGATAAGTCCAGATTGGACATATTCTGATCAGGAACGGGATTACTCTGTCCAACTGTTGTTTCAAAGTCATTCAATGAGGACTGATTGAATGATTGAGAAACATCATCAATGGTTGGTTGTGAAGTAGTATTAACAGTTGCCTGTTCCTTCAGAATACTACTTCCCTCAACCTGGTGTTGTAGTGGATCACCTGAAGAGCTTTGAGGTTGATCAAGTGATTCACTTGTTGAAGCTTCACTATTCCTGGAGATAGTTACACTATCGGACCTGTGAATGGTTGATGCTTGTTGCCTTTCAGCTCTTGGAGAATTTGGACGAGGTCTGGGAAGCTCAAATAGTTGATCTGCATCAGTATCAGCATCACCTTGAGCACATGTTCCAGCTAAAACATTCTCACAAGATTGTTTAGAATAGTTTGGAAACAACTCTAAATCAAAGATATACTCAGGTCCATTCCCCCTAACACAAGGAGTGTGCTCATTAACAACTATATTGGATGCCTCCTCAAATTGTTGATTCTTGATGTTGTATACTCTATAAGCTTTGGAGCTAGAAGAGTATCCAACAAAGATAGCATCATCCGACTTCTCAGCAAACTTTGCTAAGTTGTCCTTTGTGTTAAGTATGGTACACCTGCAGCCAAAGGACCTTAGAAAGCCAATGAATGGTGGCCTCTTGTTCCATAACTCATAAGGGGTTTTTCCATGGGGCTTAACTACAAGAACCCTGTTCTACACATAGCATGCAGTGCTGACTGCCTCTGCCCAGAATGTTAGAGGCAGTTTTGAATCAGCTAACATGGTCCGAGCAGCCTCAATAAGTGTCCTATTCCTCCTCTCAGCAACACCATTTTGTTGAGGAGTTCTGAGAGCACTATATTGTCTGGTAATCCCTTTTGAGTCACAGAATGAGTCAAGAACAAAGTTCTTAAACTCAGTCCCTTGATCACTTCTAATGATCTTAACCTTGTGATCAATTTGATTTTCTATTTTAAGAATAAAAGATTTTAAAGTTTCAGCAGTTTCATCTTTACTTCTTAAAAAGAATACCCATGTAAATCTTGTAAAATCATCAACTATCACAAGGCAGTATGATTTCCTTCCAATGCTCATTATACTTGTGGGTCCAAAGAGATCCATGTGCAATAAGTGTAATGGGGTAGTGATAGAGTTAGCACATTTGGATTTATGAGATGATCTGTGTTGTTTCCCTTTCAGGCATGCAGCACAGTTATCTTTGCAGAAAAATTCCTTTTTAGGCAACCCATGTACCAAGTTATTTTTAGCCAATTTATTCATTGTTTTAAAATTCACATGACACATGCGTTTATGCCATAGTGTTGACTCATCACTATCAGCTTTGGAAAGAAAACATGATACTTCACCCATAGGAAAAGCATTGTTCATATCCAGCTTGCACATATCCCCTTTCCTGGGAGATCTAAGAAGCACCAATTCCGGAGGAATTGTCATCCCTGGTTTGAGGATAATGCACTCATGTTCTGTGAAAAGCATCTGATGCTTCTGGTCATAGAATTGAGAAACACTTAGCAGATTGTGTTCAAGCTGTTTGACAAAGTGAACTTTGTCAATGTTTATTCTACCATTGGATATACTTCCTCTGCAAGAAATATATCCTCCGGCCTCACCTCCAAATTGGACAGGCCCTCCATCAAAGCTCTGGAATTGTTGAAGGAGAGATCTGTTCCCTGTCATGTGCCTGGAGCATCCACTATCTACAATCCAGACATTGTTGTTCTTGTCAAATGGACGTCCCTGCACATAAGATGAGATGGTTAGTTTTGTTTGGAAGCCCAAGCCTTGCAGGTCTTGGGCTCTTCCAAAGAGAGTGACATAATTAAACCAAAGGATATGCATTGGGGTTCAATAGAGGTCGTTGAAGAAGAGGTTTGGGCTGCAGCATCTTCTTTGATCTTCCAATCCATCCCTTGGTTGATCTTTGAGGATGAGCTTGTTGAAGCTTTTGCAGCATGGTCTTCTTCCGAAGCTTCTTTCTTTTCGGAAGAAGCCTTCACCACCTTTTCTTCCGAAGTAGTCTTCTTCTGAGATGGTTTCAATGGAGCCTTCTTGTTCTTCCGAACTTTAAGGTTTAGCTTCCGAAGCCATTTTCCCTTCGGAAGGAGTACTTCCTTCCGAAAGCAATTTGGCTTCCGAGACCAACTTTCCCTTATTCATCATTTGAACCTTTTGAGGTGGTCCAATTGAGAAACCTTCTCTGACTCCTTCTTTTCTAATATTATTTACATAATGTGTGCTTGCTGGATTGTAGTAACAATCTTTAGCCATGTGGTTGTGCAGACCACACATTATGCGTGCAATGCTAGCCTTCTGGGAACTTGCAGGTTGCTGTTTCTTGGATTTCTTTTCTTCATCAGCAACTTTCCCTTTCAACTTCTGATCCTTCGGTAGGACAGGAGTGCTGGTACTACACTCCTTTCCTGAATCAGGAGTACCTACCACTTGGAATCCGGCAGAAATGAAGACACCCTTTTGCCTTGGGTCAATCTTAAGCTTGGACTCTGCAACCTTCTTGGCAGTTCTTCTAGCAGCTTTAGCTCTGCTTCTTCTTGCCTTGGTGGTTAGGATTTGGTCTTCACAGGTAGAGATGAGTGTGTCCTCCTGTTTCTCCCCTGTGGTGGCCATTATTTTTGCCTCATCCTTTTGTTCCAATGGAGAAGGGTCAGCAGTTGGAACCTCTTGCTCTTCAGTACCACATCTAGGTAGTCTAATAGACTCATAAGAGTGTGGTGGACCTATTTCATTGGTTCCCAACCCTTCTTTGTTTTGATAAAACATTTTGGAATGAGAGGTTGATGCAAGAATAGTTTGGAAGCTTTGCTCAGCAATAGCTTGCTTCCTGGCCTGAGCCTCAGCTGTGACCAACTGGGCTTGAACTTCAGATAGTTTGGATATCAGATCTTTGATTTGAGTCTTATAGTTGGTCTTTTCATGTTTTAAAAGAGACACAATTTTCTCTAACTCCTCAATTTTCTTTTGATAGTCAGATTCAGCTCTTTTAAAATCAGATTTTAGCACATTTAAAGACTTAACCTCAGATCTGATTTCCGAAATGTAATCCTTATAAAGTTTAACTTTAGCAGTACAGGCAGCAGTACAAAGATGTTCATATACCTGATCATCATCTGTTCCGGCCATGAGTGCTTGAGCGGGAGTCACATCCTGTACCATGAAGCTCCAGTCAACTTCTTGAGCAACAGCAGCTGTTTCAGTTGACTTCTCTTCATGCTTTGGAGCAGTGGGATGTGTGGAGGCCTGTGGGGTTCCCGGGTTGTTCTTGGGAGCCTTGCATTCCCTAGCAAAGTGACCAAGTTGGTTGCAATTGTAACACTTTGCTTTGCTCTTATCAAACCCAAACTTGCTGTTGACTGGGTTTTGAGGGAATTGCCTTCCAGTTCTCTTAAAGAACTTCTTTGCTCTATAAGTTAAAAGAGCCATCTGCTGGACAATGTCCACATACTCCACATCATCTGGACTGAAGCACTCAAGATCATCAAAGCAGTATTGAAAATCACCAGAGTGTCCACTTCCAGAGACAAAGGCACAACTATCCTGAAAGGAGTTGTGTTGAACCTTTTGAGACTTTGGAGTCTCAGGTAGAGTAATGTAGGGTCCACTATGTGAGTTGTCAGGGTAACATAGCAACTGATGTTGTGGGTCTATGATTTCCCTTTCAACCACATGAAGGGCTGAACTCAGCTGGTTATTGGAGTGATCAGAGGAGTTCTACATGTTCATCTCCATCTAGAATGCACTCAGGATACCATACAACTCTGTGAGAGTAAGAGTCTTCAGGTCCGAAGTTCTCTTGATGACAACACAGTAGTGAGTCCATAGTTTAGGAATGGAAGACATGAACTTCCTAACTATGTCTCTGTTCTCAAGAGCTACTCGAATATCCACCAGAGTATCTACTATATCAACATACCTAAAGTATTGTTGAGTCAAGGTCTCACCGGCCTTGAAAGTAAAGTTCTCAAACTGTTGCTTCAAGAGATCCTTCTTGTTCTCTTGGGTTTCCTTGGATCGTTCATACATCAGCTTTAATGCTTCCCATAAATCTTTAGCAGTCTTGCACTTCTTGAAGCGTCTGTAGACGGAGTTGGGGAGAGCAGTTTGGAGAGAAGTCATAGCCCTTTGATCTAGCTCTATTCTCTTCCTGTCTTCCTCTGAGTAATCATCAACATCTTTTGGAATGATGCGATTACCAGTGGCAGAGGTAGTGCTTGGTATGAAAGGACCATTGACAATGGAGTCCCACATCCTTGAATCTTGACACTTGATGAAGCCTTCCATTCTGATACACCATGTGTCAAAGTCTTTAGGGGTGATCATTGGGGACTTGGTCATGGTACTGGTTTCCATATCAGCCTTGGAGAGAGCGGCCATTTGAGTGAGTGGTTTGAAGTGAGGAGTGAAAAACGGGTTGATTTGGATGGTAAGATCTCACAATCAAGAGCCTGGTGCTCTGATACCAATTGCAGGATCGATTATGGGTGGTTTTTCTCTCAACTCACTGTGAATAACACTCAGCAAGTAGTCTATGAAGAGTTGATCACAATATAACAAGTAAGAAGCAGTAAGAAAATTAACACAGGAAGTAAATTTTCAAGGTACTTTTATATATTGCTTCTCAACTCAAAGGATTACAAGACTCTTGGACTCAAATCTCTTATCTAATGAGTTACATGGAGAAGATATATATAATACTACCTACAGCCGGATATACTTTGATACCAGCTGGACACCTCTAAACTTATATCTATACTACAAGACTCTAGGTGAGGTCTTTCAACATTTTGCCTGAGAGTTGGTAGTCAGGACATGTCCCTGACTTACCTTTTGTCACCAACTAAAGTTGGTAATATGTACTATCATAAAAAGGTGAACAGTAAAATAAAGTATGGTCAGCAACATGGCTCTTTAGGAAGGTGCCATGTTGTATCAGAGGTCTGCAGCGGACTGTCAGGGACCATACTTTTATCTGCTGGTCATAGCAATGTCTTCCGAAGGATAAAGTACTTCGAAAGAATAACTTCTTCCGAAGCCACTTATACTTCGGAAGACTGCTTCTTCCGAGGCTTGGAGTCTTCTTTGTCTTCGGAAGCAGACTTTGTCTTCAGCTCTTTCATTAGACTTTGTCTTCGGAAGCTCAGATTTTGTCTTCAGCTCTTTCATCAGACTTTCGGAAGGTCTCTTGCTTGGCTTCGGAAGCCCTTCAATGTAGCACTAAAAATGACTATGAAGTGATTTTAGTTGCACCAGCCTTATCATGATCCAACATTTTATTCACATGGTATAGCAACTTATGCACCCATAAGTTGAAAATTAATAATATTTAAATTTCTGATCTAAACTTGTTCCCCACATTATAGAAAAAAACAATTGTGATCTTTGAAGCATTCCATAACATCTCATCAAAGAGAGATTAAGATGAGAGATGAGACGCTTTTGCTTAATAAAAACCGAACCGACTGGGAGGCCAGTTTTCTGAATCGACCGACAATTTGCCACAAACTGGCCGGTTTTCTCAATATAAAACGAGTCAGGGTGATTCGGACGGCCGGAGTTACTGAATCCCGCTTTGACTGGTTGGACCGGCTAGTCTGATCCGAGCTTGAGAACATTGAATATACCAATATATAAAAGCAACACATGAATGCAATACAAACATTATAGTTTAATATTTTGACATTAGAAATATCTAAAAAATATAGAGTAAATTACAAATTATGTCATTTATTAATATATTAAATTACATCTTATGTCCTTTAGTTTTAATAATTACATACAATGTTTTTTATTTAAACAAATTTGCACACATATTATCCTTTACAGTAACCACTATCCAAATGTACGGTGGACTCAGTTATGCGATCCTCACATGAGTGGCATTTTTGTCATTTTCTTTTTACATCTAATATAGTAAAAAAATTAATTTTTTTTAATAAGCAATCGTTAACCTAGATTGAATGTCCAAATAAAGTACATAATTTGCTACCGGACATTAATTCTTGATCGGCTTGATGAGACTATCAAATAAAAAATAATGTTAATAAGAGAATGTGTATTTATAAATCACAGATGATAATGTTTCACATCTATCACAAAAATAATAACGAAAGGAATTAAAACATTAAAATAATAGTAAACAAAGTAAAGATATAGATTTAGTTTAGAAAAATGTAAAGACTTTTAAAAACTTAAGGGGCTTAAATGGCAAAAAATATCTTAAGTTATAGTGAAAATAATCGCTATTGGGATATCCCAAAAAGGGACACTGAATTTAAGTTATTGAGGTTAAGAAGAACATAGTTTTGTCGACTTACTAAACACTCCAATATCTTGTAACTAATTTGCTTTTTTCATTTAAAATTATTAATAAACCTTTAAAAAATTTATTATATAACATGTGGAAAGCAAATGACAAAATCTCCATTATGTAAGGAACAAATAACTGAGTTAACCGTAATTTAAATGAAAGTTAGTATAAAGGACAATATGTATGCAAATTTGTTTAAATAAATGACAAAATATGTAATTATTAAAACTAAAAGACGTAACATGTAATTTTATATATAAATAAATGATATAAGTTGTAATTTACTCAAAAATATATATTATACTCCTAACAAAATAGCAAATGTCATGATATATGTTATATACATAAAAACAGTATATAATACAAGTAAAATAATCCGAGTCATACCGAGCCAATCTAGCAAACGAGCTAAACTGAGCCTACTCGGCTCATCATGAACCGAGTAGAGGCTCATTTTTAGATCGAGCAAGCTCGACTCGGCTCAATTTAAAACCAAGCCATTTCAAGGGGGGTTTTTTTCGAGTTTTTTTTTTCCAAACGAGATTCAAGCTATGTGGACAGCAATGGCGAAGCTTTAAAGGGGCCAGGGGGGGCCCCCGCCCCCCCTCCTTTTTTCGTCAGTAGTGTAAATTTTCGGCTCGATAGTGTAAATTGTCGGTCCGGTAGTGTAAATTTTTTAAAATATATAGAGTCCGCCCCCCTAAAATAGTTTACTTTCGCCCCCGCCCCCCTAATCTTTCGCTCAAGCTCCGCCACTGGTGGACAGCACTAGTTTTCTTCATGTTGCAGCTTTCATTGAGGAGCAGAATAAGCTAGTTTAACCCGGAAACAAGTTTGGGCCCGCAAATCATTGAAGCAACGAGTTACAGATAGCAGATTATACTTAATCTTATCGAAATTATCAAGAAAGAAAATTTTTGTTTTTACAATTCTAATTCATGATTTTTTTTGTTTAAGAAAAGTTCGTTAAATGGGTCACTAAAAGTTTCAGATGCAAGTTGTACATAACCCATTCTTCAATATTAGTTCGTTAAATTAGGAAACATAATTTCCGGAATGAATGCACCATATGTATAATGATTGTATAACAAGTGAAAACAACAAAGACATCATAACTTTATAAGGGTGCTAAACTGCTAATCTTCCGCTGTAACCCTGAAAGTTGAAGCCTTTGTGCGAGTACATGATATTTATATATTTTAAAAAATGTATGTTGCTTTAGAAAATTTTCTTATTTTTAAAATTTTATTTATTTATAAGTTACATTAGCTTTAGTAAACCCGTGTATTACACGTATTGAACAAATAAAATTTAAATAGAATAAAAATTATAAAACAATATATAATGACATGATATCATTTGAATTACGTATGAGTAATAACTATAAGTAATAAAATAATATATGAACATAAAATTTTTTTTCAAAGATAAATTAAACATTTTGTTTCAAAATAATGTTTTAAAAAATTTTTATTTTTAAAACTATCCTTACTATAACTCCCTATTTTAATTATTTTTGTTTTATTAAAAAATTACTTTAGAAAAAACAATGATAGAAACAAATTTAAAACTATTCTATAGAAATAACATTATCTTTCTTAATTTATTAAAAACTAAGTATAATGTAAAAAATAAATAATATTATTAGTAATTAATATAGTTATTTAACAGAAGAGAGAAGCGAGGAAAATTTTATAAGAATAAATGTGGTGCTGACACGTGACACACCCATTTACAATTTTATTAGAGTAGAAAGATTTATAAAAGCATTTCTTTTTTAATTTATTGAAAACAAACTTTAATCTAAAAAAATTAAATAATATTATTAGTACTGGCTTTAGTAAACCCGTGTATTACACGGGTTGAATAAATAAAATATTAATATAATAAAATTTATGAATTATAAAATAATGTTCTAAGAAATAATATAACTGAAATTACATATTAAAAATGACTATAACTAATAAAACAGTGATATCAACTTTTTAAAATTTTGTTTTTAATTTTTTTCCAAAAAATAAATATTTTGTTCTAAAAAACCATATAAAAATGTTATTTTTAAAAATGTTGTTACTATATCTCCCAAATTAATTATTTTTAGTTTTGAAAAATTGAATTTTAAGGATACCACTTTTAAAATATTTTGTATTTTTAAAAACGTTTGAAGCTTTAGAAAATTTTAATTATTTTATATTAAAATTATTTATTTAGAAATAACATTAATAAATAGATTTTTTTTAATTTATTAAATATAAAAAATATTAAATAATATTATTAGTAATTAAGACAACTATTTAAGTTAAGAGAGAGGCGGGAAAGTTTTCTGAGAATAATTATGGTGCTGCCACGTGCCACTTGAAGTTACACGTTTATTAATTAAAATAGGATTGTTTAATATAGTTATTTAATAAGAAAGAGAAGCGAGAAATTAAAAATTAGCGTTATCTTAAAACCTTCTTTATTATAAAAGATAGATTACCTTTTCTCTTTTTTTCGCTTAAAACCACTTAAAATATATTAAAAATTCGCTTAAAACCACTTAAAATATATTAAAAATTTATAGAGATTAGAACAATGTTTTTTCAAAATACAGATCAACAGTAACATTTATCTATTAGTTATTTACCACCACTTAACATATGATATAGAAAATACACTATATAGTTGAACATTTATCTATTAGTTATTTACCACCCACTTAACATATGATATAGAAAATACACTATATATAGTTGAACATTTATCTAATAGTTATTTACCACCACTTAACATATGATATAGAAAATACAGTATATCAATATTGAAAACAGTCATATCAATATAGGAAACAGTCATAACATATAATACAGTAATATAGGAAATACACCGCATCAATTTAGGAAATATAATATGAATGCTGTAAACGAGTCTCTTTTCTTACCTATTCCAAGAAAGGTATGTTATTCATCCGTTCCATTAAAAAAAAATAAATAAAACAAAGTCATTTGGTTTTACTAAAATCTTGTTAAGTCGATGTTCTTTTTCTACAAGCAGCATGGAAACTGACGCGAAATCAAAGATAAACCACCAAATAACACACCAAGAACAGAAAAATCAAGCACAAACAAACAAACATACCCAGTATATCCCACTAAAAGTAGGGTCTGAGAGGGGTACGTGGTGAGTCTTTCCTCTATCTTGAAAGATAGAGAGACCGCTTACAAAGAGACCCGACTCGCGATAAATAAAAAATAAAAGTAGTCCAATTGTGATACACCGGAGAGAAAAGAACAGCAGCGGAGCACAATAGTTTAACACCTAAATACTTATATTGCCACTCACATTCGACAACCAAAACAAATTACAAAGGTACAAACTCATATCACCATCTACTTATTATATTTCGTCAAAAAAACTAAAACTTCAAACCACTCAACCTGTGGACTCACCAACGTCTATTTGTTCACCGGTCTTCGTTCGTTGCCGGCCGCTTTGATCGCCGCCGCTCAAACCGCCCTTCCGCCCGATTTCTTGGTACCCTTCGGTTCCCAACTGATCCCTCCTCGTCTGCCCCCCTCTGCTCCTCCCTTTCAATCACAAAATTTTATCACAACTTCGTCAAATCAATCGTATGCAAGGGCTAAGGATAATTCCACTCTTTTTTAGAGTGGTAGTGTTAATTTTTTTTTATCAGATAGGGTAAATTGTAAAAAAAAATTTATACATGGAGTTCGCTATTGTTAAAAAAAAAACTACTTCTCCCACGCCGCCCGGACCCACACAAGCAAGGGAGGAGCATTGAAGGGGCCCAGCCCCGCCCTTTTTTTTTCTTTTCTTTTCAATCGGTAGTGATATTTTTTAGTCCCAGTACTTGGTATAAAGTTTTGGTCCGGGCTAATGTAAATTTTTTTAATATGTAAAGAGTTCGCCAAAAAGAATATTAACTTCGCCCCGCCCGCCCCTTATTAAAATTCCCAAGCTCCGCACTCCTCACAAGGAGTACGTGTTCAAACTCCAACCATTAATTGTATGCATGCATTTGCGTTCATCTTTTCATCATCTTTTTCATCATCTGATCAATTATATTATTATATGTGTGGAATTTACCTTCTGCAAGGTGTTGTTGAGCCTCGTAGCTTTTTCCGCCGGTGCCGCCCGGCACCACCGTCTCCCCTCTCCTGGCTCTATCGTCTAGCTCCTTCCGCTGCTGCTCCGACGTCATTTTTACTACCGACTTTGATGAGTTTTGTGTGTGATGATGAACAGATGATGGTTGATTATTAATGATATATGTTGACTAGTTTTATATGTAGATATTGTGTAGGTGGATGGTGGGCAAGTGGTGTTGAATGATGATGTGGCGACTGAGGGTGATGAATCATCTGCCACGTAATAGACGGCCGTTTGTGCAGAAGGTGTTGTTTCGACACGTATGAAGATTGCAGAGAAGATATCGTCATTTGTTTCTAATATGTTAAGTTGTTCTTGGGATTCGATAATGGAGTCCACAAAGATGCTGAGTTGTTTTGTTTTTGTCTTTGTCTTTGTCTCAGGCTTAATACGTAAGTTACACTACGAGCAGCTGACGTTATTTTTTTCTGGAATTAATTGTTTAATGTGGTTTTAAAAAAATTGTTATTCGAATTCAAAAGTTTAAATTTTATTATTTATATTTAAAACTTTTATTATATTTAGTACTTGAATCCATTAACTAACTATACTTAACTGATATCGTTAATTTTTTCATCTTCTTACATTATTGTTATCCATTCGATCTCTTTTGGTAGTTACTATTACTATTTGAATCCATTTGTTACATAAAACAAAATACAATAAGAGCATTCACATCAGATTAAGGATTCACATCAGATTCTCTATTCACGTCCTTGTAATTCACTAAAATATTATTTTTTTCTCTTTTATTTCATTTAAAAACACATTTTTATACTTTTACCATTATCTTTTATCTCTCATATATCGACAACCACTTTAAAAAAATATTAAAAAATTATAGGGTTGAACATTGTTTTTAAATATGGAGATGAACGGTAACATTTTTCTTCTCTCTTACATATCACCACTCACAACCATCTCATCTCACTACTCTAATAAAAGGGTAACTATGGTTGTCACATGTCACTTTTTAGAATAATCTAATGCTACGTGTCAGCACTACATTAATTCTAATCAAAATTTTTCCGCTCCTCTCTCCTTTTAAATAATCACATTAATTACTGATAATATTATCTATTTATTTTTACATTATAATTAGTATTTAATAAATTAAGAAAGATAAATTTTTATTAATGTTATTTCTATAGAGATAGTTTTTTCTAAAAAGATTTTTTTCTAAAAAATAAAATTATTTTTACGTAATATTTTAAAATTAGTTTTTAAAGTAATTTTTTAATAAAATAAAAATAATTAAAATAGGGATTTATTGTAAGGAAATTTTAAAAAATTTAATGTTGTTTTAAAATAAAATGTCTAATTTATCTTTGAAAAAAATAAAAAAAATTAAAAGATCATTTTATTATTTTATTACTTATAATATTTACTTATACATAATTTCAATCATATCATGTTTTAGTCTATCATTTTATAGTTAATAATTTTTATTTAATTTAATATTTTATTTATTCAACATGTGTATTACACGGGTTTACTAAAGCTAGTCTACGATATATCAGACACATACTCACATAAAACTGGGGTGCCTAATGTAAATGCTCTAACAATCTAAAGTAACTTAATTTTTAACTTTATAAAGCATACACAAAAAATGTAAGTAAGAAACAAATCATACGACACAAATTGTTTGAATCAAATCATAACCACAAATCATTATAAAAGTAAAAGAATAATTTGACATTAACCGCCTGAATAATAATCGTAAAACACCAATCATTTTAACCACAATTGAACTTTAAATCCTAAAATAAAACCTCTCGCGTGGGGTTGGTTCTTTATTTTGTCACTGTTTTAGTTAAAATAACCCTAATGCAAAAAAATCAATGAAAAAGTTAAAAATATTAGTTGGGTGTAGTAAAATGGATTTAAATATGATAATTTTGATGAAATCCTTTTTGAAACCAGTCAACCACTTAGAATGAAATATACACTATACCTTTTTTTTTGACCGACACTTGGTGACAATATATGTGTTTGACTTTTACATGATCTATGTATTAATAGACTAGTCAAATTGTTTGTTATGTATGTATCTACTAGATTAGCTTAATAATATATCGTTAGAAATCGTACATATCATCCTGTAATCTCTAATTTAGTGAATGTAACATTTTCCAATCGATTTTGAACTACTCTCAGATCTCTGTTCAAACTCCTTTTCATGACAAAGCTCTTCTCACTCACTCACCCATTCCATTCCTTCTTAATCCTGCCACACGTACTTCGCAGATGAGCATGTTAGAGGTTTCATCTCTACTCATTAATCCATCCCTGAAAGATCTCATTGTCATACCCCTATGGCCCTATATAGGCTACTCTCAATGCAAACTCACTTCCTCAAATTACCTTGCATGGTAAACTCAGATCGAGACATATATTGCTAGCTTTATGGTGTTGGCTTGTACAAGTTCACCGATGGCTCTCACTCGGCTCCAAACCCGCCCTACATAAGTTAAGACTTCTCTCAATGGTTACAGAAAGATCAACAACAATTTGTTGGAAGTCTTTCACCACATATTCTGTAACACCCCAACCCGAATAGGCTGACGTGTCACTATTACAGATATCAAATCAAAAACCAAATCCATAATATTAAAGAGATAATTTCAAGCAAACCAGATAATCCGAAAGAACCTAATTAAGTTATTCATTACATCAAATAAAGAAAAATACAATCTTGATCTTCAACCACTCTTCACTGATTTCCCGGAATACCCTGATTACCTACAATCAAATAAGAAACACCACAAAAGAAAATACGGCTGAGCCAAAAGTTGCTTAGTGACGGAAATAACAATAGTAATGATACGAAGCATAACATACTGATATCTGATACTGAACTGATCATATGATATGGAAAACGGAAATCTGAATCATATAATACTGATACTGAACTGAACATGTAATACTGAACTGAACTGATCTACACGACGCGTATATACAAACAAAATAAGTCGTGTAATATAAGAAGTACCCAGAGCCAAAACTGAACTGATAAGTACATAGCTAGCTAGACTATGCACTAATGAGATGGTGTGTGGGCGTACACACATGATTCCATCCCCCGGAACTGAACTGAACTGAACTGAACTAGGATCGATCCATCAGCCTCCCAGATATTATGGCCAAAGTACTACCTGAGTACTAACGTGTTACGGAGACGCCATGAACTATTTATTACACACCGTCACGAAAAGTGTCACATCATTGACGCCACAATGACATGTCGGAGAGCTCGGGTAACAGAGTATCAAATCAAATGGTAGTACAACTGTTTATCCATAAGGTTTAACTGTTTTGAATCTGTTATGCAGAAGTTATGGCCTCTGTAAGTTGGCTGTAAAATACGGCCTAAGTCAAGTGTAATTTAGTAAATCGTAAAATTATTTCTGGTTAAAATACATCCGTTACAGGTCTGGAAATGTTCATAAATAAGTATAAATCATGATTTATCCATAATTAAAGATAATACAGTGTTCAATAACAAATTAATAATTTAAACTATTATTTAGAGTCCATTTTTATAAAAATGGCTATTTACAACATTTATAAATAATTCTTATATATATTATTAAGGTGTTTTTAATAACTAAATTTTTTAGAAAATTACTTAGATACTTTTAAAATGAAAGAAATTTATAAAAGTTATATTTATGATTTTTAGGAATTTTTATTTGTTTTTAAAAGCTTCAAAAAGGCATAAAAAAATATAGGAGGTGCACGGGTTCGAACCCGTGACCTCCATCCCACACTCCCATACACAAACCAGTGAACCAAAGGCATATAGCCGCAAGAGTTCATGGTTTTATTTGGTTTTAAAGACAAACAAGCCAATCCCCAAATCCATTACAAGCCCTAGGTTCGAATCCCATCCAATTGGACCCGAATTCGATTCCGATTGCTTCTGAAATCATAGGGCTTTTAATCCCCATCTAAAATCGAGCTAATAGGTGTGTTCAATTACCTGTTAACCAATCCCGAATCCAAAACCCCCAATTCCAAACCGTATAAACCCTGGTTTCATCTAATCCAAAATTGAGTCCCAAATCGATGTTGTAATCGATTGAAAGCATAGGGCTTTTGTTCATCAACTAAAATCGAGTAAGTAGGTAGCTTTAATTACCTGTTTTGAAGTCGATTCGATGATGAACCCGATGAAGAACAGGTCGCGGCCACGGTTGTGATCGATGGGTGGGCAAACCTTGATGGAATTCAAATTAAATTGATAGGAAGCTTCGTATGTTGATCTAGATTAAAAGCCCTTTATCAATTTTAGTTAAAATTGATCGGAGAATGGGTTTTAAGCAAGTTGCAGGTCGACGATCGGGTGATTGTTCGGGCGTGGCTTTTGAGCTTGTTTTAATCGAAATTGAAGGCAGAATTCGTTTAGTATTAGGTAGATGTTTGTTTATATTAAGTTAATTTCCTTATTGTTGGTTGAGTGCGCGACAATAGAGGTGTAAAGCAGCCGAAAGTTTAAATTCCACTAAACCGACTCTAATCATCAAATTGATGTGGGGTACAATGTTCGAATCCCACTCGAATGTGTCGGGAACCAATGATTGAGCCCAAACCGCGTGTTTTTGATCGTGGATGTTCGCCGGAGGGCCGACCGGCGGTGGCCGGAAATCGATCGGGAAAACGGGGTGGGGATGGTTTAAAACGAAATTTACACATATGGTCCCTGTGGTTTACTATGTTCACCATTTCGTATAAGAACTTTCTGTTATAGTTTCGAAATTGACAAATTTAGTCCCCTGAACTTTTATTGTTATTATTATTATTGTTATTATTATTATGGTATTATAATTCTACCCCCTTAAAACAATTTCGTCCACGAAATTACCAGGTACAGCTTGAACAAAGATATGGCATAACGTACACGGAGTAGTTAAAATATCAACCAGTGAACAAAATCACTCACAATTATTCAGTTGCTGAAACGGGATCGATTCGATAGACAAATCGTATAAGAGATGACTAATGTGATGTTCAAGGAACAGATAACTAATAACAGAAACATATAAAATATAATAACTAAGAGGTAAATAGATACGGATATTAAGAACGGATTTCATCTTCTATCTCCCATGTAGCTTCACGTTCGGAATGGTTTTTCCATAATACTTTAACAAAGGAATAGTTTTCCTACGCATAATGCGTTCTTGTCGGTCAAGGATAGCTTCTGGTTCTTCCTCGAATGATAAATCGTCACGAATCAAGTGAAGTGGATAGTTAACCATGTGAATAGGATGATAATTGTATCCCCTTAAAAGAGATACATGAAAGACGTTATGCACATGTGACAGTTGAGGTGGTAATGCCAAACGATACGAAACCTCACCAATTCTTTCTAGGATTTCAAAGGGTCCGATAAACCGTGGACTAAGTTTCCCTTTTAGACCAAAACGTCGTACGCCTTTGCAAGGCGAAACCTTCAGGAATACTTTGTCACCGACCTTAAACTCCAAAAGTCGACGGTGTCGGTCTGCATAGCTTTTCTGTCTACTTTGAGCTTCCTTTAACTTTTCTCTAGCAATAGCAACTTTCTCATTCGTGATCTGAACTAACTCGGTCCTTCGATGACTCTTTCACCGACCTCTTCCCAACAAATAAGTGCTCTACATTTACGACCATACAATAATTCGAAAGGTGCCATGCCAATGCTAGCTTGCCAACTATTGTTGTAAGCAAACTCGACCAAACACAAGTATTCATCCCAGTTCCCAGTCCACTCTAAGGCACAAGCTCGAAGCATGTCCTCAAGTGTCTGAATAGTACGCTCCGACTGACCGTCAGTCTGAGGATGGAACTATAGGGTTTTAACATGTTTATCAAAGCTTCATACAACTTAGTTTATATGAAAACGCAACGGATTTATATTTTAAAACATGTTATTAATTTAGTTGTTAAACCATTTTAACAAACAACCCCAAGCCATGGATCTTTATACACAATGCATACAATAATAAGAACATAAGATAGTCAAGAATCTACAACCTTTGTAGCTTCCTAAAACCCAAGATATAAGCTGTGAAAGATGAGTTCGTGGCTGAAACTTCAAAGGAGAAGCTCTCAAGAGGCTATACCCGAAGCTTCTTCAAACACCTTGATTGCTAGGAATCTTTGACACCGATTTTCAGCAAGCAAACCCATTTGAAAGCTGAAAAATTCTGCACTTCAACTCTTTTTGAATGCTGAAAGATTTTTGCACTTCTCCTCCTTTAGAACCCGTAAGATAGAGAGATGGATGTGAGAGGAGAGAGCTTGTGTTCATTCAAAAGGAATATTGAATTCTTGGTGGTGTTTAGCATGCTTAAGAGAATATGCATGTTTACTAGGTAATAAAGAATGGAACCCATACCTTGGGCGGCCGATTCTTTAATCACAAAGGGTCCCACCCTTTTTAAAACTTATACATAACTAAACATATATTAATATCAAGTTTATAAAGTTTAAAACTAATTTATAAACTTTATAAATTAAACACCCTTTTATTTGTTATCATTTAGTAACACTAAATAATGAAAAACAAATAATATCTCATGAACAATTATTCACATAATAATGTTCATTTGCAGAAGCAGTAATTTAGAAAATCCATTTTCTAAATTGGTGTCATTTATTTATTTGTATGATCTTATCTACAAATAAATTATCTATTGGTGTTTGACAAGCTTGTTATTGGGTATGACCCGACTTGGATCATATCACACTAGCCACATCAATTTAATATGTATCTTGGGCAGATCAATTCCTTCAGGAACGCCGTACTAAACCTCAACTTGGTACCCCATGCAGCTTGCAAACCCTTCCAAAAGTGAGAATTGAACCTCGGGTCTCAATCAAACACGATAGACACCGGAGTGCCATGAAGTCTAACAATCTCTTGTGTAAACACTTCAATAGTTTGCTAACTGAAAATCCTTGCTGAATTGGGAGAAAGTGAGCTGACTTTGACAATCTGTCAACTATAACCCATATTGTATCATTCTTCTTAAATGTTCTTGGCAACTCTGTCACAAAATCCATGGAAATATCATCACATTTCCATACAGGAATAGGTAGTGGCTGAAGCAAACCACTAGCTCTCTGATGCTCAATCTTGACCTGCTGACAAGTAAGGCAACGGCTAACATACTTAGTCACATCCTCTTTCATTTCATTCCACCAAAGTTCTGACGAAGGTCCCGATACATCTTAGTAGATCCAGGATGGATAGAGAACGGAGAACTATGTGCCTCAGCTAATAACGATTCTCGAAGAGAAGAATCATTAGGCACACATAAACGTTTCCACAACAGATTACCCCATGCTCATCTACTCCGAATTCTGATTGTTTACCAATCTCCACATTCTGTAAGATTGCCCAGAGTTCACCATCATTTTTCTGTGCGTTCTTAATCCGGGATATTAAGTCTGACTTAATCTGGAGTGTAGCGAGATATCCGTTGTTCTTGCCAATATGTAGGCCAATACCCAATCTATCAAGATCGGTAATGTTCTGAGGCTGTAACTGTAGGGAGGCGGCTGTTCCTGAGCTCTTCCTGCTAAGAGCATCAGCCACCACATTGGCCTTTCCCGGATGATACTGAATATTGGCATCATAATCTTTTAACAACTCTAACCATCTTCTCTGCCTCATGTTTAGTTCCTTTTGTGTGAAGATATATTTCAAGCTCTTGTGATCAGTAAAAATATCACAAGTCTCTCCGTAAAGATAGTGACGCCATATTTTCAACGCGAAAATAACAGCAGCGAGTTCAAGATCATGAGTAGGATAATTAACCTCGTAAGGTTTCAACTGCCGTGAAGCATAAGCAATGACCTTACCATGCTGCATTAGCACACATCCAAGTCCCTTTTTAGAGGCATCGCTGTAATCTGATATCCACCCGTGCCCGATGGAATGTGAGAACCGGAGCAGACACCAATCTTTTCTTGAGCTCTTCAAAACTTTTCTCTCGTTCATCATTCCAAGAGTACTTAACCCCTTTCCTTAACAGTTGCGTAAGGGGTAAAGCTATAACGAAAAACCTTCGACAAATCTGCGGTATAACCAGCAAGGCCAAGGAAACTACGGACTTCTGTGGCTGAGGTAGGTCTAGGCCACTTAGTGATCGCCTCTATTTTAGCAGGGTCCATCATAATACCATCCGCAGAAACGACATGACCCAAAAGGCAACCTTGCTCAGCCAAAATTCATACTTCGAAAATTTAGCATAAAGCTTCTTTTCACGTAGTGTTTCGAGCACGATACGAAGATGATTCTCATGCTCCTCCTTACTTTTAGAATAAATTAAGATATCGTCGATAAATACAAGACGAACTTATCGAGGAACTGGCGAAAGACTCGGTTCATTAGATCCATGAATACGGCCGGGGCATTAGTTAACCCCGAACGGCATAACCAGGACTCACTCATAGTGACCATACCGAGTACGAAAAGCAGATTTAGGGACATCAGAATCCTTGATCTTTAACTGATGGTAACCAGACCTCAGATCGATTTTAGAGAAACACTTTGCACCCTGAAGCTAATCAAATAAATCATCAATACGTGGCAGAGGGTAACGATTTCGGCTAGTGATCTTGTCGAGTTCTCTGTAGTCAATGCAGAGTCTCAAAGAACCATCTTTCTTCTTCACGAATAGGACCGGTGCGCCCCAAGGCGAGACGCTTGGTCTAATAATCCCAAATCTAGTAATTCCTGTAACTGCTCCTTTAACTCCTTAAGCTCCATAGGTGCCATACGATACGGTGCCTTAGAAATCGGCTCAGCACCTGGAATAAGATCAATAGTGAATTCTACTTCGCGATCTGGTGGAAGTCCGGGTAACTCCTCAGGAAACACGTCAGGAAAATCACATACAATCGGATAATCAGATATGTTCGGCTTTTCAGAAGATGTAGCTTTCACTGAAGCTAGGAATCCCACGCAACTGTGCGATAAGAGTTTCTGAGCTTTAAACGCAGAGATGATTTTCAACGATTTCCGAGGCTGAGTCCCTTGATAAACGAGTTCAGGGCATTGAGGATTTCCAAATAAATCTGGCATTCAATAGTAACGTGATGTCGAGTTAACCAGTCCATACCAAGTATGACATCAAAGTCACTCATTTGCATAGGAAACAAATCAGCTTTACGAATAATAGACTCGATTCTGATCGGACAATCTCTATAGACATACGAGATTATAGTCGACTCTCCTAATGGAGTCGTAATAGCCAAAGCGTGCTCTAACGCAGTCGGTGCAGTCCTTAAGTACTTAGCAAACAAAAGAGATACAACAGAATGCGTAGCGCCCGTATCAAATAGGACATAAATATCCCGCTTTCCTATGCAAAGGGTACCGGAGATCATACCTAGGGCATTTACTATCAGTATCGGATAAGACATATATAGATATATATACGTTGCTAACTAACTAAGGCAAAAATATACCTGGTGCGTTAGCTGCTTCATTTGCAGTGAGTGCAAAAACTCGTCCTCCAGTTGCAGGTTTAGCTTGATTCCCTCCAGCATTATTACGAGGGTCGCGCTGAGGGCAATCCCTAATCATGTGTCCTACCCGTCCGCATCTGAAACATAATCCTCCGGCCAGACGACAAGCTCCCTTATGAAGTTTCCCGCATGTGTTACACTGAGGGATAGCATTCCGATCCTGATTAGGGTGCTGCTGATTTGGTGGTTGAGCACGAGTAGGAGCCTGCTGAGTCTGATTATGAGTTGATTTCTGGTTCTGGTTTTGATTCTTCCATGATCGAGAGTTATTGTTGTTGTTGCGATCAAAACGGTTTCGACGGTCTCGTGGTGGTGAAGACTGATTCTTATTCGTATGAGAAGAAGACTGATCCTGGTCATTCTCTCTAGGCCGCTTGCGGTTATCATCATACGACTTCTTTCCATTCTTTTTATCATTATATAGGTTTTTAACAGCATCAACCACTTCATTAATATCTTTAAACCGATGATTCAATAAACTTTCGATCTCTTTCACATATGGCCCACTGAAAATAGGCTCTTAATTTAGTTGTTAAACCATTTTAACAAACAACCCCAAGCCATGGATCTTTATACACAATGCATACAATAATAAGAACATAAGATAGTCAAGAATCTACAACCTTTGTAGCTTCCTAAAACCCAAAGATATAAGCTGTGAAAGATGAGTTCGTGGCTGAAACTTCAAAGGAGAAGCTCTCAAGAGGCTATACCCGAAGCTTCTTCAAACACCTTGATTGCTAGGAATCTTTGACTCCGATTTTCAGCAAGCAAAACCCATTTGAAAGCTGAAAATTCTGCACTTCAACTCCTTTTGAATGCTGAAAGATTTTTGCACTTCTCCTCCTTTAGAACCCGTAAGATAGAGAGATGGATGTGAGAGGAGAGAGCTTGTGTTCATTCAAAGGAATATTGAATTCTTGGGTGGTGTTTAGCATGCTTAAGAGAATATGCATGTTTACTAGGTAATAAAGAATGGAACCCATACTTTGGGCGGCCGATTCTTTAATCACAAAGGGTCCCACCCTTTTTAAAACTTATACATAACTAAACACATATTAATATCAAGTTTATAAAGTTTAAAAACTAATTTATAAACTTTGTAAATTAAACACCCTTTTATTTGTTATCATTTAGTAACACTAAATAATGAAAAATAAATAATATCTCATGAACAATTATTCACATAATAATGTTCATTTGCAAAAGCAGTAATTTAGAAAATCCATTTTCAAATTGGTGTCATTTATTTATTTGTATGATCTTATCTACAAATAAATTATCTATTGGTGTTTGACAAGCTTGTTATTGGGTATGACCCGACTTGGATCATATCACACTAGCCACATCAATTTAATATGTATCTTCGGCAGATCAATTCCTTCAATCTCCCACTTGCACAAGATTCATAGAAGATTGATGTAAGCAGTAAATAACGCCTAGCAACGGTTTGCTACCCCTAATGTATATGACTAAGTGCCATTCAATAACATCATCCTTTTCAAGTACCTTACTTGAATATGATTTAGGTGAATGATTCATTTATCCTTTTGTTTCAGATGTCATGTTAAATCCAAGAGACACAGAATTGTCATTCTCTGATGATTTAACTTTAACAGGCCTTAGACATCTAACTCTCAACGAATAAGAGGAACAAATTCCATCTTGACTACATACGTCTCTCACAATCACCTCATATCATACCTGAACTCAGCCTTATGTACTGCCAATTTTTCAGAACAGCAAAGTACTAAGTCAAAGTACAATACTTGGTGAATATCAAGACCCAATATGTATCTCAGGTCTGAGGATACAATGATATTCGCCTTTACTCAATATCTCTTATGACTAATCACAAAGATTCCATGCAGAAATAATTGAGAGCGGGTCAGTCCAATATCTATATCCCATAGATATCAATGAACCTTGGTAGCAACCTCTGCTCTATATTCATACTTTATGAATATCAACCAATCCAATTTCATTATAGTCTTACATTCATAATTGTTCCCACAAGTATGATCGACTACGGACGTTTAGAATAACTTATTTATTCACAGATTTAAACATGCTAAAATAGAAGAACAAATGAAATTATAACCATATAATTAAGTCAAATAACATAAGTTCTAATATCTAAATACAAAATACAACATCAAACCCAGTCACTTGAATATCTAAGTCCCATGGCACAAACATTGCCTTCATGCTTTGCCCTTTTAAGGAGCTTTGTGAGTGGACCCGCAATGTTTTTATCAGTGTGGACTTTGCGAATACATATCTTTCCTTTTTCAACTTCATCCCTTATGTAGTTGAATCTCCGTTCAATGTGCTCTTTTGATGAGCACGAGGTTCCTTGATTTGAGCAATCGCACCCTCATTGTCACAAAAGATCTCCAGGGGATCCTGAATGGAAGGGACTACCCCTAGATCGGCTATGAATTTCTTTAGCCATGCAGCTTCTTGTGCTGCCATTGAAGCGGCGACGTATTCTGACTCTGTAGTGGACAACGCTACGACTTCTTGCTTTGAGCTTTTCCAAGAAACAGCTCCGCCATTCAGAATAAAGATGTACCCCGATTGAGATCGTGAATCATCTCGATCGGTTTGGAAACTCGCGTCCGTGTAACCTTTTACAACGAGATTCTCTTCATCAGACCCGTAGATCAAGAACATATCCTTAGTCCTCCTCAGGTACTTCAGAATGTTCTTGACAGCCATCCAATGACTATCACCAGGATTTTGCTGGTATCTACTTGTCATGCTCAAAGCGTATGACACGTCTGGTCTAGTGCATATCATTGCATACATGATGAATCCTATAGCAGATGCATATGGGATTGCTTTCATTCTATTTGCTCCTCCTTTGAGCTTGGACATTGAGTCGTACTCAATATTGTTCCTCTTTGAATAGGTACAGTACCTTTCTTAGAGTTTTCCATCTTGAACCTTTTCAAGATTTTGTCAATGTATGCATTTTGATTCAAACCAATCAGCCGCCTTGATCTATCCCTATAGATCTTTATTCCCAGAATATAGGCAGATTCACCAGATCCTTGATGGAAAAACAACTTTCAAGCCAGGTTTTTACACCTTCCAAGGTTGGGATATCATTTCCAAATAGTAGTATGTCATCAACATACAATACTAGGAAGGTTATTATGCTCCCACTAGCCTTCTTATACGCACAAGCCTCATCAGCGTTGTTGATGAAGCCAAACTTCTTTATCTCCTCATCAAAACGGTGATTCCAGCTTCTTGATGCTTGTTTCAATCCATAGATTGATTTCTTTAACTTGCATACTTTATCAGGATGTTTTGGATCGATAAAACCTTCAGGCTGAACCATATAGACATCTTCCTCAAGATATCCATTTAGGAAAGCGGTTTTGACATCCAATTGCCAAATCTCATAGTCATAATGAGCAGCTATGGCAAACAATATCCTTATAGACTTTAGCATTGCAACAGGTGAGAAAGTTTCATCATAGTCAACCCCTTGAGTTTGAGTGAAACCCTTTGCTACAAGTCTAGCTTTGTAAGTATCCAAGTTTCCATGCATATCGGTTTTTCTTCTTGAAACCCACTTACTTCCAACTACTTTGGAATTAAGAGGTGGTACGACAAGTTCCCAAACTTGATTGTCATACATAGATTGGGCTTCACCACTTTGCACTCATTGATATGTGGTTGGTTCATCTGAATCTACCACGTAGCATCCATCCATGAAAAATCCGTATCTTTCAGGTGGATTACTAGTTCTACCACTTCTGCGAACGTTTTGTGTGTATTGATCAACCGCTTGATCATTCTCAACATCCTCATGTTGAGTGCTAGTTTCAACCAAACGTGCATCGGGCTGTGAATCTTGATCCTCCTCAAGATCCACTGTTCTACTGCTAGTTCCTTCCATAAGGAACTTTGTTTCTAAGAACTCACCCTTTCTGGCAACAAACACCTTTTGTTCCAGTGGGTCATAGAAATAATATCCCATAGAATCTCTAGGATATCCAACAAAGATACACTTGGTGGATCGGACATCTAATTTGTTTGGGGTGGGAGTCTTAACATAAGCCTCACAACCCCAGACCCTTAAGTATGATAGGGATGGAACTCTTCCATGCCATATCTCAAAGGTGTCTTTTCCACCTTTTTGGTTGGGGCCATATTCAAAATACGGGCCGCGGAGAGCAAAGCGAAACCCCAAAATGATAGAGGCAATGTGCTTCTAGCCATCATAGATCGAACCATATCCAATAGGGTTCGATTCCTCCTCTCAGACACACCATTATGCTGTGGTGTTCCAGGTGGAGTGAGTTGTGAGACAATCCCACAACTCCTAAGATGATCTTGAAAAACATCACTTAGGTATTCACCGCCTCTATCAGTACGGAGAACTTTAATTGATTGTTGAGTTGATTTTCTACTTCATTCTTGAAGATTTTGAACATTTCAAAAGCTTCATCCTTGTGCCTTAATAAGTACATATACCCATAGCGACTATAATCGTCAGTAAAGGTAATGAAGTATCTTTCACCATTCCTAGTCATTGGCTTAAAGGACCACATACATCCGAATGTATGATACCTATAAATCTTTCGCCCTTTCGTTAGTTCCACTAAAGGGTGCCATAGTCATTTTTCCTTGTAAACAAGATTCACATACATCAAATGAATCACATTCATTTGTTTTTAAAAGACCATTCTTTTGAAGCGTTTGTATACGTTTCTTGTTTATATGACCAAGACGACAATGCCAAAGGTAGGTATCACTCAAATCTAATTTGAGTCTTTTGGTGGTTGCTTGGTATATAGAGCTATCATATGTTGTGTCTTCATGAACTAATTCATAAATGCCATTACAAGGTATAGCCTTAAAATAAAATACATGATTTAAAGAAACATGAATATCATTGTCAACAAACTTGAAATCATAATCATATTGTCTTAAACGGGAAACAGAAATTATGTTCCTAGTCAAACTAGGAGCATATAATACATTACATAAAATAACTTCCAAACCACTTGGAAGCTTCAAAATGTAGTCTCCTTGGGCTTCCACGTGAACCTTTGCACCATTGCCCATGAAGAGACTTATTTCCCCTTTTGCATAATGCTCATTTCTTCAGAACCCCTGCAACAAATTACAAATGTGAGTTCCACATCCGGTATCTAATACCCATGTGTTAGAAGAATAACATTCAGCTCAACATGTATCATGTAAATTATACCTGAGGTTTGCCCCGCATCCCTCTTTTCTCTCAACTCTTTGAGATAGACTGGACAATTTCTCATCCAATGCCCTATCTCACCACATTTGAAGCATGGGTCGTTCACAGCAACCTTTTGCTTCTTCTCCTTGGGCTTTGGAGGTTGCGCCCTAACAGCCATCTTCCCCTTTCCCCCAACATGCCCCTTTCCTTTGGCAACAGTTGCCTTAGGAGGGGGTAGAGACCTTCTCTTTCTCCCACCTTCATTTATGGTGAGAACGGGTAAAACCCTTTTACCCATTCCCGCCTCAGCTGATTTGAGCATAGAATGAAGTTCATTTATGCTCTTGTCCCATCCGTTCATGTTGTAGTTCATGACGAATGCCTCAAACTTTTTAGTTAGGCCATTAAGGATCAAATCCGTGGCCAACTCTTTGAGACGGGACAGTTTAGCCTTTGAAGGCGGTCGATGTGGCTTTTCATCTTAAGAACATAAGATGAAACTGATTGGGATTCCTCCATCCGACATGCATTAAGCGCTTGAACCGTTTCGTAGCGCTCCACTCTAGCTTGTTGCTGGAACGTTTCCCGCAACTGAGTGATCATGTCATAAGCTCCATGGAGCTCATACTCCTTTTGGAGTTCGGGTGTCATACTTGCTAACATTAGGCAAGAGACTTGGACGGAGTCTTCTACATATCTAACCCAATCATTATACGCTTCCACATCTTCCTCGTCAGGTTCATCGGGGATGGGGTCATCAAGGATGTAGGCCCGCTTTTCTTGTTTGAGAACAATTCTCAAGTTGCGGTACCAATCCATGAAATTGTTAGGTGTTAGACGATCCCTTTGAAGGATCGCCCTTAGGGATTGGTTGTTTTGGTTTGGTACATCATTATTAGCGTTGTTGTTGTCGGCCATCTACAAGATTTTACAAAGTTCTATTAGTAATCGTTGATATAATTATATTTCATTTATCAATACCCTTATGTCTCATAGATCATTAATAATAAAATTTTAGAATCCAACGTTATATTTAAATATTGGTTAGGTGACCTTTATCCCATTATTTAAATAAACAAGGTAGTCATAAATGACAATTACAACCTATTGTAACTTCTAGTGGTATGGGATCGTTTGAACATCTCATGTTTATAACGGCATGTTTATCCCATCAACACCTTTTGTAAAACTATTTTAGGTGATCCATTCAATATTTTACAAATCAAGTTGTCCTACTTACACACACGTGTGAGTTTACTACATAAGTGGTTAGGTGACCTTTATCCCACAAACATGGTGTTATCACCTCAAGTTACAAGTTCCCTCAAAGTGGTTAGGTGACCTTTATCCCACTAAGAGTTTGCAAGTAACCTAAGTGTTGTGTAAAGGATGGTGTTTAACTTGTTTTCAAAAGGGATTTATAATTTCACAATTCTTGTTTAGAAAAGTCTATGTACCATATGATTGTATGCATTCAACCAATGGTACCCTATTGGTTCTTTTAAATAAAACCCATTTTATTTTGCAAACCATTAACTCCTTTTATAGAACTATTCTATTTATGCTCAATGATTTGAGAACCAATTACTTGTTTATTGTTTGTTTTAGTTGACGGTTTGTTAATCACATCCAAAATTCAAACAAACATCATCATATGCATTCAACCAAACATAAACAAAACAAGTCATATATGCATAACAAAGCATACTAAGTTGATCACACTTGTTTAGCCAAAACAAGTGTGTCAAATGGTCATGTCCTAAGGGTTTAGAATCATGACACATGGTTGACCAAAGGGACTCCCACTTGAAACCATATCTTCAAGAATCCTCTTTGTCCATCTTTTCTTCAAGTCTTGATCTTGAGCTTCCTTACAAGATATGTATCCTAATACATTTTTCTAGTAAAGATAAACTCCTAATCTATTTATTACAAACATCATATGAATAAATAAATTACAGACTAGACTTGAAACAAAAATAAATTATTACATGCCCAAATGAATATAACATGACAACCAATCATTCAATCCAAATGGTCTAGGCTTTGTTATGCATAATCAACAACAACATATTCAACACATCATATGTCACGGTTTTTGGCAGCCCCTTCTAACCCATTTTCTTGGCCAACATTAACCAAGAACATATGGTTTTGTCCAAACAACAAACATCTTATAATCTAGATTTTTAAAGATCATTACATGCATAAGTAACATCTTTAAGAAATCAAAAGGGTACCAAAACAGCCCACTAACTCAGGATTTGTGGTGTCTAGCACCAAAAAAACGTGAACTAGTAAGTGTAATATATGTATGCATATGTATAAGTGGCTCTTGATGCCATTGTAGGGTTTTAACATGTTTATCAAAGCTTCATACAACTTAGTTTATATGAAAAGCAGCGATTTATATTTTAAACATGTTATTAATTTAGTTGTTAAACCCATTTTAACAAACAACCCCAAGCCATGGATCTTTATACACAATGCATACATATAAGAACATAAGATAGTCAAGAATCTACAACCTTTGTAGCTTCCTAAAACCCAAGATATAAGCTGTGAAAGATGAGTTCGTGGCTGAAACTTCAAAGGAGAAGCTCTCAAGAGGCTATACCCGAAGCTTCTTCAAACACCTTGATTGCTAGGAATCTTACCCGATTTTCAGCAAGCAAAACCCATTTGAAAGCTGAAAAATTCTGCACTTCACTCCTTTTGAATGCTGAAAGATTTTGCACTTCTCCTCCTTTAGAACCCGTAGATGAGAGATGGATGTAGAGGAGAGAGCTTGTGTTCATTCAAAAGGAATATTGAATTCTTGGTGGTGTTTAGCATGCTTAGAGAATATGCATGTTTACTAGTAATAAAGAATGGAACCCATACTTGGGCCGATTCTTTAATCACAAAGGGGCCCACCCTTTTTAAAAACTTATACATAACTAAACATATATTATATCAAGTTTATAAAGTTTAAAAACTAATTTATAAACTTTATAATTAAACACCCTTTTATTTGTTATCATTTAGTAACACTAAATAATGAAAACAAATAATATCTCATGAACAATTATTCACATAATAATGTTCATTTGCAGAAGCAGTAATTTAGAAAATCCATTTTCTAAATTGGTGTATTTATTATTTGTATGATCTTATCTACAATAAATTATCTATTGGTGTTTGACAGCTTGTTATTGGGTATGACCCGACTTGGATCATATCACACTAGCCACATCAATTTAA
>CM044015.1:38617221-38684721 GCA_024085815.1 Flaveria linearis
TACATTTAAGTATAAATCATGCCTGTAACAAGTAGTGGTTATGTATATGTAATTTGTTATTTAACAACAGGTGATGATTATTGGATCATAACACATGTCGATTTTTTCATAAGAAATATAGAATATTGACTATGTTTTTATCTTTTTATAGTGATTTGAAAGTGACGATGATGAACTTGAAAGGAAGTTGATGATGAACTTGAAGATGATGATGATGATGATAATGATGATGATGATGATGATTACGAAGATAATGATGATAATGATGAAGATGATGACGATATGATGAACTCGTAGCATTATTGTTACATATACGAATCAATAATGTTACACATACAAAACACTACTTATTTTATTTTTTCATATGTTTGGTGTCATATAACTTGTACTGCATATAAGAAACAATATTTATTAAACGTCTTTTATTGTTTGATAGTATTTTACTTTGTAACCTGATTTTCACTTATACTTTTAATTTATATACGTATTGGAAACGATCTGTATATATGTAAAAAGATTTTTAATGTGACTAAACTCGTAATAGATTTTAAATTCGTTTGGTAGTGAAAAGTGAAATGTAAAATGTACATGTATGTATGTTAACTTGAGTTTAATGGAGAGAAAAAACAGAGTAAAACAAGTAAAACTTTTATTCCTCTTCATATTTCTGAGATTCTTCATGATCTTCCTTTTCATCACTTTCGTCTTCTATCGACTTCTATTCTGACGAATCATCTAGGATTGGTATAGAGTTTTACGCATGGAATCTTCGAAGTAAAAAACATGAGCATTAGGGGATTGGTATAGAGCGTGCATGAAATCTTTAAAGTCAAAACATGAAATTACATAAAATTGGAACTAAACAAACAAATATTGGTTTTAACAAACAAACATTGAGACGTATACATAAGGAACTAAACCTGACATTTTTTATTTATAATCCCATATATATAAATATACTATCAATAATTTGAATTAATCTTTGGTACAATAACCTTTCTAATACTGTATGCGTAAACTACATAATGTTCTTTGTTGCAATTACTACCTACATATAACATTAACAAACAATCATGTTACTACCTTCCTGACATTGCTTACACATACAGACCATACAAGTACGTACGAAGCCATGTTCTGTTCCTAAGAAAGCAGAAACATCGAATAAAATCTGCACCATATGCTTACATGTATGTACCAAACCTTGTATGTCCAACTTATAAAATCGTTTCGCACACTTAAATGAACAAAGGCTACATATATACTTACATAAAGGCCATACGTATACGTACCACATCATCCATTTGATAGACACTTACTAAAATTAACAATCACCCCAACGTACATGTATGCTAAACCGTAGTCATCTTCACCATTATTGAATCAACAAAAAATTCATGTTTACCACACTTTATACACAAATATGAAAGCATACATCTTGATTTCGAATTCAAAGCAATCAACACTCGCCAATATGCCGACCTACAGCTAGAATAAAATTGACAAATACATATACGTACATCAAAGTAATATATATACATATGGTTGAGCACAAGGTAAAAGTAAGTCACATTCAATTTGCTTACATATACGTACCAAAGTATAATCTAATCGGAATCAAAATCCCATACGAAGTCGAGAACCCTACTTATAGTTACCCCTATATCAGTTTCACTAATTAGAAGAACTCACATAAACGACTGATAACGATAACCACGAATAGTAACAATACATACCTGATCGATTACACCAAAATCGTAATTGAGGCCATTTCACCGAAATGTAGTGTCGACTCGGATTTCTTAAGCCCTATATTGTAATATGTTGAACAACTTCTCAAAAATTGTCGATTTCAAATTCAATGGCATACGAATTTTCTACCAAATTTAGTTTTCAAAGATTTACTATTTAACTTTTGAATTTGATTTTCTGAGATGGAGGAGGTGAGTTTTTTTAGGAATATTATATAGTTGCAGTTACCAATATTTACATGTTCCTGATTTACCCTTTTATATTTTTAGATTGCTTTTTTATTACATTTATTTATAAAATTAACCCTACTCATTAAAGACCATTGATCTAGATAATCAATGGCTAATATTAGTTTACAAGGTTTTCTTTATAATAGGTTTTCATTGGATCCTTCCCCTATATATGTATATATGTTATATATATATATATAGGTAAAGGTTCAAATAAAAAATATATTTTGCCTATGAAAAATAAAAAGAAAGGAGATGATGACATGTGGCCTTGTAGAAATACAAAAGAAGGGCACTTTAGTAAAAATCTTATCCATCATTCATTCTTTCATTCCAGTTTCTTTTCAAGAATATAACACATTTATCACAAAATTTAAATTTGAAAGCACACCATCAAGTCCACCAAATCGTGACATTATGGGGTGAGTAAATTTGAGTACATCACAGAAACACACATGATATTTTATTGTTTTGACGTAAAACACATATAACATGTTACACAAAATATAAATTGTGTTGTTTGACGTAAAGCATTACAAACTATGATGTTTGATGTAAAAACAACACAATTTTGTGCTATTTGGACGAAATGACATAATAAATCACAGAAAACACACATGATATTTTGTTATTTTGATCCAACAACATAGAACATGTCACCTAAAACAGCTAAAATGTGATGTTTGACCCAAAACAGCACAAGTCTGTGATGTTTTGTCAAAATACAACACAAATGTTAAAATACGGCACAATATCGCATCTTTATTATTTATTTTGTAAAAATATGATAATACTGTACTCAATTTAAAGAGAAAAAAATGCTTAATTTTATGGTACAATTTGTATTAAAAAACAATTTAGAATGAAAAGTTAAACGTTTAAAAATATTGAAAAAACTGAAAAAAGTCAAAAAAGTTGTTACATACCCAAAATAACCTTCCTAATTTTTTTCTACATTTTCATATTAACCATTGATTGAAAAATAGAAGGTTAACATCATTTTTTAGCCTTTTTAGGCAAAATACATTTCTTAGTGGAACCTCCCTATATATACATACATATATATAGAGGTTCCACTAAAATGTATTTTGGCTAAGAATGCTAAAAAAATGATCTTAGACTTCCTACTTTTTGGTTAATATGAAGTGTAGAAAAGAAAAAGATGAAAGTGTATTGCAGGATCGATATTGTTCTATTAACACTTAGTTTTTCTTACAAACTGTTAAGTATCACTCGTTTGATGAATGCAGAATTAAGAACTCATTTGATAATAATATAATAAGTAAAGAACACACGAAATGGTTTTCAGGATACTTGTATATATTATCTCTCAACTAAGTATTACAAGACTCATGGAGAAGCATGGATACTAAGTTACAATGAGCGACTATATATACTACAATCTACAGCTTGTTATACGTAAATAACATGCTGGGACTTACTTCTAAACAAATACTATATTGTTAGAGGTAGGGTATCTTAGATAAAGTATTATCTAAGATAAGGTAGTCATGACAGGTCCACGACTTACCTTTTGATCACCAACTAATTATGGTAGCTGTACTAGCTAAGGAATGGTGAACAGTGGACAAAAGTAAGGTCACCACATGAATGTGGAAAGCATCTTGAAGAGAATCAGAGTAGGCAGCAAGTGTCAGTCGGACAATGCTTTGTCCTCTGGTTCATACTGTGATTCTTCTAAAGTGTAAATGGCTTCCGAAGAATAAGTTCTTCGAACCATTTATACTTCGGAAGACTCAACTTCTTTAAGGCTTTGTCTTCAGAAGACTTTATCTTAAATCTTCTAAGTGTCTACTTCAGAAGAATATCTTCTAAGTTTCGGAAGAATGAGTTTATTCTTCGGAAGCTCTTCGGAAGATCACTATGTAAGCTTTGAAAGTTGCAGCATTGCCTTCAGAATTAGCTGTACGGATTTCTTCTAAGTGTTGTTTTGGTTGCATCAGCCTTAATAGATCCAACAAACTCCCCCTAGACCGATGCTACTAAAACCTCACTGTCTTCTATTTCTCAAAACTTGTTCTTTGTTCTTTCCAGAAGTGGTGCTAAGAAGTTGGTTCATTTCCTTTATTGATAACAGGTCCAGTTTGTTATGTTGAATCATGTGTACCCTTTGTTGTGGCCCTCTGAAGAGAGTTAGTTGATGGGAGTTGTAGTCATACTCCCATTTAACTATAGGTTCCAAGGCAGGGCCTTCAATATTTTGAAGGAAAGTCTCTCCTTTGATTGACCCTTCCTTTTCCACCTGCCCTCTTAGCTTCAACTCTTCTTCAATCCTTGCTCTTGTAGTTAACTTAGCAAGGTGAAGCTGCTTAGATGATTTCTAATGTGAGCAGCTCTCTGAGAGTTGGAGGGGTTGGAGAATGGCTTCTCTGCTAACTCAGAAATGTCAAATCTGCTTGAGTGCAACAGAGATGTAGTGTTTAGTCTGTTTACTTGGCCATTCGCTCTTTCCACAACAAAGTTGGGAGGAGAAGTATCGAACCTCCATTGTACAATTCCTTTCCTGGGGATAAGGGTTGACTAAGCAGTTTGTTCCCCTTTCTGGTGTATAACAGAGTCACCAGTCATTTTCTCAATTTCTTCTCTTCCTTATTTAGTGAATCAGAGTTGAGTCCCAAGAGATGAAGTGCCTGGTCAAGAGTTCCCTAGGTAAATCAAGAAATTCCTCTCTTGTGAGGGAACTTGAGGATTCATCAATAAAAGTCAGTTTGATGGACTCCTCTTTACAAAAGATATTGCTCAGAGTGGTACAATTGATGAGCTTTGCTTGATTTCCTTGAATTCCTTCAAGATCAGAGGTTTACCTGACTCAGAGGATGGTTTGGGAGATGGGTGGATGGTTGATTGTTGGGTGAAGGAGGGTTAAGTTCTGGGTAGCGTTTTGGGTTTAGAATGGGTAGTGATGGTGGTTGTTGTGAGGTAGAGGAAGATGGTAATGGTAAGGTGGATGGTGTGGGTTCAGGGGTGTATGGTTCAGTGATGGGTTCGGTTTTGATGGGGAAGGAGAAGGGTATAGGTCAGCTGTTGTGGGTTGTGGTTGAGGTTTGGCTGTTGGCTTGGGTTCCATCCTCTGTATCTCTTAAGATACCTCATTCCTTCTTCCTAAGAGAATGTCAGCTTTGATATCACTGACATGTCGCTGTAGGGTCTTCTCTGAAATTGGCTCAACTTGCCTGCCAATGAAGCCATGTGCCCTGAGATAAGCCTTCATCCAGGCTTTATCTCCCTCTTTCTTGGCAGCTACAAGCTTGGCCTCTTCTTCCTTCTTCTTTCACTCCTTTTCTTTCTCCCTAGCAGTTTTCTTTCTTTCCTTACTGATTTGATCCTATTCTCTATTAACAAGAAGCAGAATCATCTCATTCTCATAAGGACTCAGTTCCTCCTAAGAATAGCCTTTTGAGCACAGAAAGGCTATCCTCTCCATTCTTTTCTTCAACTCAGCTTCTTCTTTCATCTTCCTTGCCTTCTCCTCTTTAGCCAACCTTGTTGAATTCTCCTTTTCTTTTTGCAGCAAGGTTTCCTCTTCCAATTTGACAAGCTCATCAAGTGGGAGGAGTAGCATTTCTTCATTTGCTACTCCCAGGCCGATGAGCCTGTCAATCATATCCAACCTCTTCTTTTCATTGATAGCCTCCTGAGATGTTGATGCTGCTTTGCTACTTGCAGCCAAAAACTTCTCAGTAGGAAGTCTACCTTTCCTTCTCAATTTATTCAACATCTCATCCTCAAGAAGTTCTTCATCAGTCATCTTCCTTTACCTTTGTAATCATGAGAAGATGCTTCCTTTGGATATTCTGGTTTTGAGGGTTGAGGTTAAGAGGACTGAGGATGAGGTTGAGAAGTTTATGGTTGATCTTGTGGTATTTGTTGAAAGATAGGAGTTGTAAGGAAGTCCTCACTGTTCACCTCAGAGGATAGATCAAGGATGACCTCTGTGAGAATCAGTTCATCAGACCGAGATGATAAGCCAGCAATCACTTCCTCAGCTTGAATTTCTGCTTCGGAATAGATTGATGTTGCACCATCTATCCCAACTGAGGCAGTTGCTGGGCCATCAGTCCTTATTTTCCCTTTGAAGTAAATCTCAGGTTCCATAGTGACCTTAGGTTGACCAACTTTCACCTGAGTGGTAGGTGGTGCACTGAGCCTTGAAGCTCTTCTGCTCCAAAGTAGGTTATGACAACATTAGGGGATGGTTGTTCAAGTGAGGAGCTCATCAAAACCGTATGAAAAATTTGTGAAGGTTGATGAGCATCCTTGGGTCCACTTGAAAAATCAAAGTAGGTGGTTGTGGGAAAATAGTAGATGCTTGCTTTTGTGGATGGTAAAGGGAGGATAAAGTTGTAAGAGTCAAAGATTAAGGTTCCTCAGAAATTTAAGGTTCCTTATGAATTTGTTTCTGTACATTTTCCCCTTTTTGGTAGCATCATCTTGAGAAGTAGATGAGCTAGAGGAAGAACTTAAAGAAACCTGAGTTGGTACATGCCTAATAGACTTCTTAATCTATGTCTCAGCTAGTTTTCCTTGAGATCTTCAATCTCAAGTTGCTGAGTGGCAGGCCTATTTTCTAAGATCCTAACCTTGAATTCAAGGTCTGAGACCTTAGAGAGCAGGTACTCAATGGTGAATTTCAGTCTTCCCTCATCTTCATGTGAAGAATCACGGGGAGATGAGACAACATACCTAGTATGTACATCCTTATCACCAGTAGTGGTTTCTTAGCACCCTAGATTCCTTTGCTCAATGATATCTCTTTCAGAGATATCAATGGGCAGAGTTGCCATAGACTCAGTCTCATTAATGTTACCACTGTCCTGAGAGCTCAACAAGAGACTCTTAGTAGTAGTAGCTGAGCCTACATGAGTCCCCTGCACACCAGTGGGACTCACCTCAGTTATTGGTTGCTGATGTGGGTCAGAGATTAGAGGTTTCCTTTGGCTCTATTGATCTAAAGAGAGGTGTGATAGATCAACTTCATAGCTTTGAGGAAATATGAAATCCTCACCAGTTTGGGTTAAAAGGTCAGTAAAGGATATGATAGGTATTCCTAATGACCCGGGACCTTGGTCAACATCTAATGGCTTAGAGCCAGTGATGTGGCTGTTCCTTTTTGGTTGCTCAGGAGAGTATTGTGACTCATCCTGAGGGCTTGATGTTTGGGTGATGTGCTCATCAGGTTGAGACTGAGGAGACTCAACACTGATATTGAGGTCAATTGGAGGGGAAAGTTGGACCTCAGGCTGAGTAGGAGCCCGGTGTTCCACCTTAGCCTTTTTGGGCTAAACAGAGGGGGCTTGTTCAATCAGAGTAAATTGAATAAGAGTTCGCGCGGACGTCTTTGATAAAGGTGTTTGACAGGTAAGGAGGCCTTTTGGAGTGGAGTGGTGATGGCTGGGGTGGGTTCATCACCTGTTGGTTCAACAGGGATGTCACCAGGAGCCATAGGCTCAAGCATACCTGGAAGCAGAGGAGTGAATTGTTAGGACCATTTTAGTATGAAGTACTAACGGATTCTGCGTGAGACCAGATCAAATATCGCGGAATTCTATTTGATTGGTGATCCAATCAGTGAGAACGAACAACCTGATTGATTTAACGATTAAACAAATGTTAAGAACGAGTAGGATTCGATCAGGAACGAACTATGAACTTGGATGGACGAACTGGGATGCTCTGGACGGCTAGGGTATGATAGTATCCAAAGTGTTATGTTTTTCCACAAATTAGGTGGTATTTATAGGTTGCAGTGTACAATCGTACGACTGAGCCATTAGCATGGTTCAGTCCTGTGACTGAGTCAAGCGATTGATTCATACGCACGACTGAACTCTACGAATGGTTCAGTCGTGCGACTGAGCCAGTCTTATGACTCAGTCGTGCGACTGATCCTGTTACCTGATTCAGTCGTACGACTGAGCCAGTCTTATGATTAGTCGTGTGACTGATCCAGTCACCTGGTTCAGTCGTCCGACTGGTCCATAAGCATACCATTAGCATGAATGACCACAAGACTAAGTCAAACACATTTCTAAATCATTACTAACTCGGAACTATGAATAACTACTACAAACCTATATATAATGTTCAGTTAAGCATGTAATAATAAACATTATAAGAATACAGTATAATCAATAATAAAGACATCCAAAATATATCGTATTACAATAATGCCCTTGTATTACACATATGTAAGAAATGAAAAACATAAACGTTTAAGTACAATAAACTAGGTACATCATGTATCAACAACTCCCCCTTGGACCTAGTTTACTCTATCGTCTAATATTCTGCACATGCTCTTCAAACTTCTTGTACTTCTCCTCTTTTGTAACTCGTGCATGAATCTCGAATGCAAAACAGAGTCTGATAACGTGCTGGAACTGGAGAGTTTGTACAATATCCAGAGTGTCACAGAATAGTGGCCACTTGTATAGAGTATAGACATCGTCCGCCGATAAGTTGGTAAGCCACATGGGTCAAATACCCTGTTCGTCTCAATCTTTCCATCTCGGTTAAGTACTATAACCGCTTCTCCCATTCTCCAATCATAATACCACCATTTGAAATATGGTGTGAAGTCCTGTGGCATTTCCTTTAATGGGATCTTAGAAATCGTTCTCAGAGGACTCCACTTCAACACCACTTTTCGCCTTCCAGAGATTGAGCCAACTTCAGTTTTATGAAGAAACCTCCACGGTTGTTGAGGTTTAAAGTTGACCCATCTCGTGTGGTATTCCATCTTTAAAGCCTTCTCAGACCATCCCGACATTTTTCTCGGGTTAGCATATAACAGATCCAGACATGCTAGTCTGTTTAACTGAAAACCGGGGAGAGTCTTCAGATCATGCGGATGCCGGTAATACTCAATCCCCTTCTCCCTCTTTACACCATATACGTTTAAATCCTCAAAGTATACCCAACTGATGATCTTTCCAGATACTTTCTGATGCCTTTTCGCTTTATACAGGGTATAGGCATTCTACTTAGGTGGCTTTCTTTGATTCTTCATCTCAGATAGACATCCAATCCATTCTGCCTTCCTTTATGCCATATCAGTATCATCAACCTAAGCTTTACTTTCTGTAGCTTCTTTCTCCTTAATCTTCTCATCTACCTTGTCGAAATCTCCACTTACAAATGTTTCACCCAAATCCCGGATAGCCTCTCCATCAAAATCAGTGTACTGAGGATAGTGCTCAGTCATTACATCCTCAATCTCAATCTCATCAACTTCGTGTAGCTCCTCATCGCTTACAACATCAACTTGAGGAGCATCTTTCACAATCTTATCCAGATTCAGTCTAAACATATCAGCCAGTTATTCATCTGTCAAGTCGTGAATAATCTCCCCCTCTTCAGGTGTGTAACTCATAGATCTTCTTACAATCCCTTGCAAATCAAGAATCATTGTGAGCTGAGTCTTATTTGCTGAAGGTGAGGAACATCAAAATCGTCAACCTGTTGAGTTTTATCTGCTAAATAGAATGATCAACAAAGCAAAGATTAATGAACATCAAGGCATTATACATAATTCAACTTCATTTTCATTAATTTAATGCAATGTTCAATTACAAGAGATTTCAAATTACATAAAACTTCTTAATCATTACTTTGATCTTTATCTTGAGGGTCATTAGCTTGAGGAGCTGAGGAAGAGGCTCCCTGATCTCGACTTGCTTAGTCCGCCTCTCCTTTGTCGATTGAGTCGAGGCTGATGCAGTTGCATCACCTGCTGGATCAGCCTCCTCATCATCATCACCCTTTTTATCCTTTCCACTCCCTCCGACTTCCTTCTCATCTCTTTCTTCTTCTGATTCATCATCACGAGAATCATCATCATCATCATCATCATCATCATCATCATCATCCATCATCATCTCTATCACCCTTAATCTTTAGAGGCTCACTCTTCGTTCCCTTCAGCCTCAACATCATCTTCTTATTCTTCTTCTCCAACTCATAAATCGTTTTAGCAGATGCAAGCACTAGCTCATTTGAGCTTGCAGGGCATTGTGAGCTCAAACTAAAGCTCTCTCATGAGCTTCGTTCTTCTCAGTAAGCTGTGCGATCTGCTTGCCCTGTGCTGCATTTACTGCCATCAGTTGGTTCAGCTGGTTGGCCCTTATATCATCGGTTGCCACAGCTTTAGCACTAATATGTTTAGGCTGGCTAACTGTTCCTCTAACCCAACCGTAGGTAGAGTAGAGCTCTGTGGAGGTGGGAACTGGGAAAATGTGCCTGCTTGGGAAGTAGTAGGTACAGTGGTGGATATAGTGTAGATGGGAGTAGGAGTGGGAATGGATTGTGGTGGAACTGTTTTAGGCATGGTGGGTGAGGTGGTTGTGGATGTATGAGTGGTAGATGGTATGGTAGTGGTGGTGGCGGGGATGGAAGTAGTGGTGGCTGTGGCTGTGGTGGTGTCAGTGACAGTGGTGGTGGCAGTAGCTGTGGTGGTGGAAGAACTGATCAGTACAAATCTATGTCTCTTGCCCTTCTTGCCATAGGGTTGGGTCATTCGTTTCCTCCTGGAACCCTTGGCAATCGGGGCTCCCCTGAGCTCATCGGCTGGTCGGGTGTGTATAATAGATATATGACATCAGTGTCCCCACCCTCAGTACCAGCTGGGCGTCCGCCAACCGCCTCTTTGCCCTTCTCTGTAGCAACAACCCTGCTACCCACTCTCCTTATAAGAGGCTCATCATTAGACTCATCGTCATCATCAATCAGAAAGTCTTGGTGGATGGCAGCTTCCTCAGATCCACCAGTGCTGAAGCACCACTCTGCTGAGGTAGTGGAGGAATAGTAGATGTGAAAGTGGCTCGTGATTAGCTCGATCCCTCCTCTCCACCACCTTGACCAGGATCTTGGTCATCATCATATCATCGTCGTCGTCATCTGGGATCATGACCGGCTCAACATCGGAGTCGCTGTCGTCATGGCGCCACTTCTTTCTGGCTGGTGCGACATAATCAATGTTGGCCAGATGACCAAACAACCTCCTGACCAGGGGCTTCATCTGCTTGCCGCGATAAACCTTCATCCTTCCCAGGGTAGTATCATCCATAACCTCTAATACCCTCGTCATCCTTGTTCTTGGGCAGTGAGGGGAGCTTCTCGCCTATAATCATCTGTAGGAACCTAGGGTACATATAGAAACCCTCCTTCCCCTTCGCCTCTATGTTCTCCCTCAAATACCTGAAGAACATCCTCGAAAAACTGAACGGGTGGTTAGTACCAGTGCAACAAATGCATTCTGGATTTGGTCACTCATATCGTCAAATCCTCCTCTCCTTGACACAATGCACTTGAGGATCACATGTGCCAAGTACTTGAACTGCGGGACATGTTACTCTTGTTAAGTACATCGGCATTGATGTCGCCGACATACTTGATCCTCAAGAAGCAACCCCTAACTGTCAGGGGATGTAGCTTGGTTGGGTAGTCTCCATCCTCACCCAGATCCAAGACTCTCCTAAAGTCGTCTTCCCTGATGTCAATATCTAGTCCGAAGATAGAACTTCGGATCCTGTATGGCTCGACTAAGCGATTGACCACAACATTCTCCCAGAATTCCTGCTGTATGGATCTGTACGGTGTGCAGGGAGCTGAAACTGATCGATATATCCTCGACCGTCATAGGAAGTCTATGATCCCTTCAAACTCTGAAGCGTTCCTAGAAGTAGGGTCGAGATAAGCACAAATATTGTGCTTAGTGCTCATCGTCCATCTGTCAGCCATTTTGCTGCAACACAAGTAACATACACGTTAGATGTCACACCCCAACCTTGACGGCGGAATCGTCGAGATGTGAGGGTTAAGATTGTTCACAGCCACATAACGCTATATTTAAATGTAAATATTCAAATTATAAGTTTCAAAAGACATTACAAACATAAGTCTCAAATATGAAATAAGTTCAAACATAACATAACGAAACATAGTTCTTTTATTCCATTAACTAGGTCCAAATCCTAGATTATTGCAAGCTTCAAAAGATCACTTTAAACTTGGGCTTGACCTGAAACATGATAAAAATAAAAGGTCAACTAAAAATAGTTGGTGAGTTTTCAAGGTTTTCATACATAATATGATAAGGTTACAAGTAGCAATTCATGTCATAGGTTATAAGCTAGTAAGGTTATAGAACACATATCGTTACAGCCAAACCTCAACTTGATTACAAGTATAAAAGATTGGCTAAGTGTATTTGGTTCCCATGATGAACAAGCATACGTCATCAGGAGCCGGTAATACCTCGGCTTTAGCACCAAATAGGTTTGTCAGGCCCAAAGATCTAAGACGTCACCAGGCTAGCAATAGTTAATGATTGTAAACAAACTATGTATCTCATATAATGTTAATGATTGTAAACAAACTATGTATCTCATATAATCACTTACAACACACAAATAACCATGACAAAATATAAAGATGAATTGCAAGTGTTTTACAAGTCTCAAACGTTTATAAGTGTATGATGTATAAGTATCATGTTTCACCTCAAAATAGTGTGAAAAACATAAAAAGGGGCAAGGAAAACTCACATGATCAATAAGTATATAATGGAGATAAAAAAAATAAGAATGACGTATGTCGTTCCAAGATAAATCGTCACGAGGCACCTAAATGTATATAATTACAAGATTCAAGTTCAATAATAAGAATAACGATTTAACGTGAACTAGGGTTTCAATAAGAATTTAAGGTTTTTATAAATAAGGTCGAAATCATATATATTTTAATACAATGAAAGAAAACTTAATTAATCCTTTTATAATAATTTATGAAATTATAATAAATTAAATCCTTATAATGATTAAATTATAAAATGTAAATAAAATTTTATAATTAACATAATTAATCTATAATTAAAGATAACGTAATGACTAATAATAATTTAGTGATTTCAATTATTTAAGTTTATTTTTATAAAAATAATCTAATTATAACATTTGTTAATGATATTTATATAAAAATTATTAAGGTGTTTAAAGAAATAATTTTACAGAAAATCATTAGATAACTTTTAAAATAAACAAAGTTTATAAAATTGATTTTTATAATTTTTATAAATTTTCTATAATTTTTTAAAGCCCAAAAAGGCCCAAAAAATTAGTTGAAGGTGCCCGGGTTCGAACCCGTGACCTCAGGTTTGCAAGGGCAGTGTCTAACCAGTGAACCAGGGTCGCGGCCTTGGTTCACTTTGGTTTTTAATTGTTTTAAACCCATTTTAGAAGGTTTCTCCCAAAACTCAAGAACCCTAGAATGTTTTTGGATCAAATTGAACATCAATTCATTGTTAATGCTCAAGGTAATCATGGGGCTTTGATTCTCCATGTTAAAACGTGTTTATGTATGTGTTTAATTACCTGTATGAAGATGGATTGGAGATGAACAAGGGGAAGAACAGACCGCGACTGAGACTGGATTTGTTTGATGAGAAAACGAGTGAGGTAATCAAATTAACTTCGTGGATAGCTTCGAGTGATGATCTTGATGCAAAACCCTCTGTCAATTTTGGTTTAAAATGCGCAAAAGGTGGGTTTCGACTAAGTTGCAGGTTGCGAAGGAGATGATGATTCGAACTCAATGTTTGAATTTGTTTCAGGTACAATTGAAGGTTGCAATCGATTAAAGATAGATAGATGATTGTTTATGCTTGATTAATTTGATTATTATTGAGGTTTAATTGTCGAACGGTTAAAGAGTTGATGTCGAGCGGTTACCAAGCTCAATCGACACCCATAGCCGACTTAAACTCGAATTAATGTGCACATAAAGGTTCGAAACGTTTCCCTGCAGTGGTAAGCACCTTTTGGACTCGAAACCGTGTTTGATTTGGCCGATTTTAGCCTCGCCGGCGCCGCGCCGGGGTTTGGCCGGCCGGCGGCCGGAAGTACGGGGAGAGAGAAAAGGGTGGGGTTGGGTTTTCAAAATTACACAAATGGTCCCTATAGTTTTTAAATGTTATTATTTTATGTAATAACTTTTATTTAATGTTTTCAAATTGACAACTAACCCCCTGAACTTAATTCACATTAAACCTTATTAATATTTTATTTTTATTATTTATTAATTCTATTATTATTTATTATTATTATTATTATTATTATTATATTATTATTATTAACTTTCTTTTATTATTAGAGTTATTATTATTAGTATTATTATTGTTATTTATTATTATAATTACTACTATTATTATTAATTTCTATTATTATATGCAATTAAATAAATTGTTAACTTTCAAATTGAAGGATTAAAGCCAAAATAAAGAAAATAGACTTAAGTAACACATGAGTTTCATATTTGGCAATAAAGGTCCTTACAAGAATTTAACGAAGCTAATATTTATTTAACGAACACACGAAAGGTTACATTAGATCCGTTCATAAAGAGAACATTTGAGTTAGAACAGATTTTATCCAACTGGTTCAATCGTACGATTGAAACATACGACTGAACTCAGTCGTACGATTGAGCCTCCGACTGAACTTAGTCGTATGCCATAACATGCGGTTAAATCAGCCGTGTGACTGAGTCATCGATTGATTCAATCGTGCGATTGAATCGTGCGTCTGGCTCTATCGTGCGACTGAAGTTCATCCATATATCCTTTTGCATACCCACTGTGCGAGTCCAAAATTTTGAATTTTGTCAAAACGGTTATTTTCACATCCAGATTGGATTCATTAGAGGCGCATGGGCTCGATATTACACTTATTGTCTTTTAAATACACGTTTAGGTCCATTTAAGTGTTCTATTTTAGGGTTCTTTGTCTCGGTCTTGTTTTAAGTGATTCAAACATTTTGGATTGATTTAACATTCACATATTGTATGTTTTCAGTCTCACTGTACCTGTAGATGGATAACAATCAGTTAGTGATGCGAAATCAAAGTCAATGACGGAGAAAAAATTAAAAAGGGTGGTTGGGCAATCGGAGGTTTTGAGAGCGTTTTGATGTTAAGTGTAGGGCTACGACCAACTGAGCCCCTTTTTATACTGATTTGTGTTTCAGTCATGCGACTGGACCCATACGCATGATTCATTCGTGCGATACGACTGACTTAGACTTCTTCAGCCAGTCGTACGATTGGTTCATACTTGTGATCCAATTATATACTTGACCCATAGTCATGGTCCAATAGTGTGATTGGTTCATACTTATGGTCCAATCATGCGATTGTCCCATACGTATGATCCAATCGTGCGATTGGTTCATACTTATGGTCCAATTGTGCGGTTGGTGCATACTTATGATTTTGACTTCATTTTTCCCAACCTTTCAAAACTTGAATTTGATATATAACATTATGACCATTGATCACATCAGACATGATCTTTTTAACTGAAAACTTTTGATCACCTCAGACGTGATCCTTTTAATTAAAACCGTTTGATCACCTCAGACGTGATCCTTTTAAATGTAAACAATTTGATCACTTCAGACGTGATCCTTTTAATTAAAACCATTTGATCATCTCAGATGTGATTCTTTTGCCCATTTGATCACCTCAGACATGATCTTTTTAACATTTCAGAAACATGCTTTTATTAGATAAAGTTCGGTTCAATTTATGACATTCACAGATTTCCTCTTGTTACATAGTCCGACATCGACTCGATACAATATAAATAAAACTAAGAAAAACTTTAAACAAACTAAATTAAGACATCTTTTTGTATTTTTTATTTGAGGTGGGTTGAAAATATTTTAAACATTCCTTAAATGATTTCTCCCCCTGAGCAGAACAGCTTCAAGCATTTTTCATCTTATCTAGAAAGATTCTTATGGAATCATACAAGCATAAACATAATCATTTAGGACCTTTTATATTTACGTAGATACAGAAAACTATTATATTTACCGATCACAGAGTCTTATTCATCTAAGAGTCAGGAGCGCTAACAGGAAATCATGCTAGAGCTGTTATGTAACACACATTGATTTTGACCATCGGGGAATGCTGCCACGATGATTGTCAGTATATTTGTCCACCTAAATCCATACACAGATTTTTAATATACATTGGTGATTATTTAGGTTTATTATTTCAACAAGCATTTGTGGATCCCACACTTATATGGTAATCAATTTCCTCAGGAGATTTTGAGCGGTCTATAGGTTTTTGACAAGAAGAAACTATTATAAGAGCTTTCAAAGAGATGCCAAGCCTCAGGTCAGTGCCATCGCACAATAGAGAGGTGCAAACAACAATGAACTCGAGAATATTTAGATTGTGCTTATCCTCAGGTCAGTGCAATCGCACAGCAGAGAGGCACACAACCTATCTTCTTGTTAGAGCAATTTTATTTTACATATAATGCACCAACAACATTTGTCACTAGCTTGATTGCATTTCACATTTTTCATGCACTTTGCTCCTTTTTATGGTCGACCGCACACATTTGCGGCGTTCATTTTGCTCTTCACCCTTTATTGGAAATAAGTTGAATGTGTTAACCAGGGATGAGATGGACAACCACGGCCTGTTGAATGATTTAGTTTTAGTTTGTTCACCAATGAAGTCTACTAGTCTATTATGTTGAATCTACCAACATATCATATAATGGACTAACAACCCCTAGATCTACTTCTCTATGTAACCACAGTAGCAGACTAGCTTACTATCATTTTTCAACTCATTAGCCTTTGACTTCTTAGACTTATAATTTTCTGTAACTTTGAATATAACATTTTAGAACATTTGAATCTTTTTGGTGTCCCAAACAATTTGATGCATGTGTACTATCATTTTCCATTATCTTAAATCGATTTCACAGATTTGATGTCTTTGCTTTTTAGCTTATCTGCCCGTCCCCCTTTTTTAAGTAATTTAATACTAACTACTGAAACTAAAACTATTCTTCCCTTAAAATTCTAAAACCGAATTTTTTTTTGTGTTTTTGAAATTTTAAAAATGGAAAAAAATAAAATGAAGAAACTTAAAATTAAAAAATAAAATATAGAGACGGACGTTGAACTTGATTCGTCTGGAATCACATCATCTTTCTTTTAACGCCACTAACCTCTAATAGATAATGAAATAGAGGTTTATCAAAAGCTTTTGTGTGGAGATCGGTGTGTTGGAAATCCGTGTTAATTTTAACAACATTGATTAATTTTTTTTCAAAACAGTCACATATAAAGTGATATTTAATTCCGATGTGTTTAGTTTCGGGGTGTCGGACTAGATTTTTGGTGACAACAATAGCAGCAGAGTTATCAACAATATAGGGGTGTTAGAGAATTTCAAACTATCGTCTCGCATTTGCTGTTGAATCCAGATGATTGTGAATAGCAATTTGCCGCAACAACGTATTCAGCTTAACATGTTGACAGAGCAACAAACGTCTGCTTCTTACACTGGGAGGTGACTAATCGTCTTCCAAAGAACTGACATCCCACAGATGTTGACTTGTAATTCATCTTGCAATGACCATAATCTAAATCACTATACGCTGTTAGCTCAAAGTCATCATCATGAGGATACCACAACCTAAGCGTTGGAGTACCCTTCAGATACGAAATATCCTTTTTACCCCAATCAGATGATTTGCTTTTGGTTTTGCCTGATATCCAGAACAGAGACACGTGGTGTACATAATATCAGGACGAGAAGCTGTGAGGTACATCAGAGATCTGATCATTCCTCGATACATAGTGGCATCTACCAGATCACCATTTTCGTCGGGTGCCATATCATGGTTCGTGGAAAGTTGAGTACCTGCAACCGTTGCATTCTCCATGTCAAACCGACTAAGGATATCGGCAACATATTTGGTCTGATGCAGGAGGATTCCATTTGGTGTCTGGTCTACCTGTAAGCCAAGAAAGAACTTCATCTGTCCCATGGCACTTATTTCAAACTCAGCTTTCATCACCGATTCGAATTCTTTACATAATGCTTCATTTTTGGAACCGAAGATTATGTCATCCACGTATATCTGCACCATTAGTAAATCACCATCTTTCTTCATTATGAACAACATGCAGTCAATTACACCTCTGCGAAATCCATGTTTCAGCAGATGAGTAGAGAGTTTCTTATACCAGGTTTGAGGGACTTGATGGAGCCCGTACAAAGCCTTGTCTAGTTTATAAACTCTATCCCGATAATAAGGATCCTTGAATCCTTTGGGTTGACTGACGTAAACTGTTTCACGGATCTCACCATGAACAAATGCACTTTTCACATCCAATTGATATACTTTGATCTTCATAAAGGATGCATAGGCTAGGAAGATTCTAATTGCTTCCATCCTGGCCACTGGTGCAAACACTTCATTGTAGTCAACTCCTTCGACTTGCCTGAACCCTTGAACAACTAGCCTAGCCTTGTTTCTGATTATGACCCCTTGGTCATCCTTTTACACCGAAGAACCACTTAGTGACAATTACTTTTGCACCTTTTAGTCTGTCAACAAGTGTCAAGACACCTAACTTCTTAAATTGTAGGAGTTCTTCTTGCATGGCACCTACCCATGCCTCATCCTTTAAGGCCTCGCTAACATACTTGGGCTCAACTTGAGACATAAAACATCGATATGCCCCATCGTGTATGTACCCCTTTCCATGACCGCAACATAGTCAGCTGAGTAAAGCTTATTTCTTGTCCGAACTCCCAAGAGAATATCCTCGATGATGTTGTCCAGGATATGATTCACATTAATCCTAGTTTCGAGAGTTATGGGAACTGCTACTTCATCATCCAGGTTTTGAATCACAAGATCAGATTCTATGGCTGTTGAAGGACTGGGTTCAGAAGTTCCAGTTACTTCATGATCAGCTGTAGATGTACTTTCAGCAATGGGGACCTGTTCCTCCTGGTTCATATTTTCAGGTTCAGCTTCATCATCAGAAGAGGAATCACTTATTTCTAGCTCTCCCCCTGAAGGGCTAGAAGTACCTTCTAATGGAGCTGAGGATGTCGAGTCTAGAGTAGGAGTATTCAGAACATCATAGATCATTTGAGTGGCCACCTCGTCATTAGAATGGGAAGAAGGTAGATTGAAGGATTTAAAAAATCCATCATAGTCAAAGAAGAAGGAAGGTCCTTTTCTCGCAGGGGGTGGGGTGGTGGTGTATCTTTGTACATCAACATTGCCCCACACTTCTACCTAACCAATTGAGTTATTATAAACCTTTTTGTCTGGTATACTGTAGCCAAGGAAGATACCTTCTTTTGCCCTATCACAGAACTTCCCAGTTTGATTTTTCTTTAAAAGCATGCAGGGTGCACCAAATGGTTCCAGATACTCCAAGTTGGGTTTACGTTGCTGGAGCAACTCATAACAAGTTTTTCCATGACGTTTGACCACTAAGACTTGATTGAGAGTATAACACGCATTAGCCACTGCCTCGTTCAAGAATTGAACTGGAAGTTTTGAGTCAGCTAGCATTGTCCTTGCTGTTTCTATCAAGATCCTATTCTTCCTTTCAGCAACTCCGTTCATCTGTGGAGTGTAGGCAGAAGAGAAATGATGGACAATCCCTTTCTCTCGACAGAATGCCTCCATCCTCTGATTCTTGAATTCTATCCCGTTGTCTGAACGTATTTTCCTTACTTTCAGCTTGCAGAGTGACTCCAATGTGGCAACTAGATGTTTGAATGATTCAAATGTTTCTGACTTCGATTTCAGAAACATCACCCAAGAGAATCTTGAGTAATCATCCGTCACCACAAAGCAGTACCAATCACTAGCAATGCTCTTTGTGCTGACAGGGCCAAACAGATCAATATGTAGAAGCTCAAGAGGAATCTCGATAGAATGAACTTTCTTTGATTTGCGAGACTTCTTTATTTGTTTCCCTTTCTTGGATGCTATGCAGAATTCTGGAAGCTGGAAGTTCTTGGCAGTAACTCCGTCCACTAGATCATTCTGAACCAGATGATTCATCTTCCTGGGATTGATGTATCCCATTCTTCTGTACCAGGTAACTGAATCCCTTTTAGTTGCTTTTGACAAGAAACACTGAGCAGTAGACTCAGTTGTGGAGGCTTTTGAAAGGTCCAAGACATACAGGTCGTTATATCTTGAGGCCAACATTAGAACTTGCTCCTCCGGGATAACATACTCCTTCTTAAGTATGTAACACTTTTTATTGTCAAACACGACCTTAAAGCCCTTATCACAAATTTGGGAGATAGAAAGCAGGTAGTTTTACAATTGCTGAACGTAGTTTACCTTGTCGAACTTTACCTTCTCGTTTGCCACTTTGCCTTGAGCGGTGATATATCCTCCTTTGTTGCCTGCGAAAGATACATGTCCCCCTTTAATTTGTTTGACGTTGAAAAGGAGAGACGAATTCCTGGTTATGTGCCTGGAAGCCCCTCTATCAATAATCCAGGTATTAGTGATAACGCTGTAGCGGACAACCTGCACAAAGAATGAAAATGATTAGTTTAGGTTAGGGACCCAAGCCTTTACTGGCTTGGGTTTCCCATAGATATCACATATCTTGAACTCAACCTAGTGACCTTTAGAGGATGAGGAAACATCTTTCTTCTTCTTGTCCTCACTGTCAGACACGTTACTTGATTTTTTTCCATAAACTAGTTTTATGAAAGGTCTGTTTGTGGTAAACAGATGACTGGCTTATGGTATAAAATTTTGGTTCACTAATAATCCTAGGTTTAACCTTAGGCAACACAGCTTCGCTTTAAGCTTGTCTGTGTTGACTTTGGTGTCTTAGAGGAGTATTAGATCTATTTTTGAAGAATCTTGTTTTTCATCAATTTCTTTTAGGTGTCTGATAATGAGGATAATTTGGAGAAATGTGTCCTCGCTTTCCACAATTATAGCAGGATCTCCCTTTGATAGGTGGGGGAGATCTTCTGTGAGGGGTTGAGTCTGGTCGGGAGCTGGTCTATTTCTGGTCCTTCTTAGATGTTTCACCTTCTTTAACAAACTTAATTGTTTTGACATTTTGAACACCTTTTTCTATCTTCTTATCAGGATTTTGATGATTAACACATTTAGGGTTTGTTGGTTTAGAATTTTTAGGTTCTAACATAGATGTTTGTGAACCCGACCCAACATTATCCTTTTCAACTTTATCGTACGAATCCTCTTTAAGCACCTTATCTTTCAATCCTGAAGTAGTAGCCTTCTGTTCAGTGACAGACTGCACAGGTTTACCTGTGGACCCTGGATCACTGACCAAAGGAGTAGTCACCACATGATCATTAACCGTGTTATTATTTATTGGTCTACATTTAGTATTTAAAAGGATTGCATGTGGTGGTGGTACTACTTTATAACCCAGACCTTCCCCACTGTTACGTTCTTTCACTAAGTTCTAAACTATGTGAGAGGAACTTGCTAAACTATGCAGTTTTTGATTTAATGATTCAACTTCAACTTGCAACACTGCTTTTTTCCTTTTAGTTTCCTCTAAAGTGGTTAGATAGAACTTAATGTCATTTGATCGATTTAGGGCAACAACCTCAGTTTCCCTTAGTTGTTTCCTTAGCAGTTCTATCATTTCTTTAAAACTGCACTCATTTTGTTTTAAAACACGGTTTGCTTCAGTGCACAGTTTTAAATCATTTACCAGATTATCATTGTGTTCTAATAACCTAGCAAATTTTAAGTCAATGCTTTATCTAAATTTATCACACTCAGCACAAGCATGTTTATCAAACAATTCATCTTTAGAGTATACCTGTGAAGAACTAACCGAGTCAGCCATAAGTGCAGATTCAGACTCTTCGAAACTGGAGATTCTAAGTTTGCAGCATTCAACTCTTCTTCAACAAGATGATCTACCACATCCATAGCTTTTTCAATATCTGAACGTGCATGCTCAGCTATGATGTCTCCCTCGCTCGTAGATCCATCATCCAAATCATCAACTTGTGCTACATTTGACTCTCCCTTAGATACAAATCGGAAGGACCAGTCTTGTCCTTCATCGCCTTGAGCGACCATAGATTTTGACTCTTTGCTTGATGATGCCCCAATCTTCTCTTTGTCCTGACCGTTGAACGAAGGAAAAGGGTTTCTATTACCAGTCTTCTTCGGCTTTACGCATTCCCGTTTGAAGTGCCCTTTTTCTCCACAGTTGAAGCATGTGACCTTGGTTTTATCCAACTCAAATGTAGTGTCTTTAGTGGCAACCAGGTTCTGCTCCATCTTCTTAACAAACTTTTTGACTCTCCTAACTGCACTAGTCAAAGCCCACATTATATCCATGCGCTCCAACTCAGTTTCATCCACCTGCTCGTAGTCCTCGTCAGCGAGATGACAATTTCCAATCTTACCAGCGACTAACCCATCATAATACTGAACAACTGTTGCTAGAAGATCCATGTGGTCTTTGGCAACTTCCATAGTAACATTTCTGAGATTCTCGGTCTTCAGCTTAGTTAGGTTGGAATCAGGAACAATGTATTGGGTTCTAGATGAACCTGACGCTTCGCTTCTTGAGGAACTGCTTTGGGAAGGAGCAGATGAATTAGACATAAACGGTGTTTGTAGCGGTGCGCCTGATGAAGCTAGAGCAGGAACAGAGTTATACAGTGAAGGATTCTGAGCGTAGGATCCTTTCTTAGACTTGTATTTCAGTCGTAGTTCCTCCTCCCTTAACTTCAAGATGAAATCATTTATGTCTAACATTGCAAGAGTGTCATTCTGTCTCAGATTAGACACAAATGGATCCTATTTGTCTGGTAGACCATCAGCAAAACTTAAAACTTTGTCTTCTGTAGATGTGGTCATACCATGAGTATGCAGTTCACTCATCAAATGATAAAACCGATCATTGATATCATCTAAGCTCTCGTTTACTATTGGTGAGAAGTTATCAAATTCCTTTTTGAGAGCTTTAGCCTACAGCGCCTTCAAGGTTGCATTGCCATCATATCTCTTTTCTAAATCCTCTCATAACGTCTTTGATTACTTGTTCTCCGAGAATTGATGGAATATATCCTTAGGTATCGACTGAGTCAACAGTGCATACACTTTCTTTTCAGCGTTATGTAGAACCTTCTAAGATTCATTCATACCCCCAAGTCAACTTCACCCCATTTGCACTGACTGGTACAGTATAACCAGTCTCTATAGATGTCCAATGATTAGGGTCAACACCATTCAAGTAGATCTTAAACCGCTGTTTCCACTGTGGGTACTCATCCAACGTTAACAACTTCGGCGGTTTGTTGTGATTCCCCATCTCATTTTCCAGAAGAAGAAGATTCTGGATACGCGAGTCTTTTCTAGCAGTGAAAGTAGCAAATTGGTCTTCCATTGCTTAAAACTTGACAAACCTAAGACAAGACAGATTCACTTGTGCGATTCAGCAATGCGACTAGGTCAATCATGTGATTGAAGGATGCGAATGAATTCAATCGTGCGATTGGATTCAGTCGTGCGAATGAAGTGGACGATTGAAGTCAACCGATTGGATTCAGTCGTGCGTATGAGCTATGCGAATGAGTCCAATCGTGCGATTGGAATATACGGATGGGATTCAGTCGTGCGATTGAGCTAATCGTGCGACTAAGGTTGCTGTGGTTGGAAAAAGTTGAATTTTGAACACTTTGACACAAAATATGAAATTTTCAGGAACCCTAATCTGCCGTATGATGAAAAGTCGAAACTTTAACACATGCACTCGTCAAAAACACGTTTTTGAAGCAAAAAGTGAATCTTTTGAGTAAAAACGTTAATTTTAACACCAACACTAATCGAATCCACACAAAATCACGAGCTAAAGCTCTGATACCACTTGTTAGGACCTTTTTCGTACGGAGTACTAATGGATTCTGCGTGAGACCAGATCAAATAGCACGGAATTCTATTTGATTAGCGATCCAATCAGTGAGAACGAACAACCTGATTGATCTAACGATTAAACAAACGTTAAGAACGAGTAGAATTCGACCAGGAACGAACTATGAACTTGGATTGATGAACTGGGACGCACTGGATGGCTAGGGTATGTGTCACACCCTTAATTTTCACTAACGGGGTTTTACCGCTAGACGTGTGACATAACCAGGATCTCAGATAAGCATCAGTTACACCAAACGACTCGACAATTACAAATCATATAAGTTGCTTAGTAATAATGAAATAAACCAACTTGTATTTAAGTATTGCGGAAGCGAAAACAGGAAAACATTTAACAATAGTCTTGAAACACGCAAACACGCGCCCAATCCAATTTATGTAAAGTAGATGAAATTAAATCTTGAAAACAGTTTGGGATGAATGCGGAATGACATGCAGTGGATGCTGTGCTCCTAACGTGCCATTTTAATGTCCTGAGAGAAAACATGCAGAAGTCAGTACAAGACTAGTGAGCTCACAAGTTTATCAGAAAACAGTAAGTATCAGTAATGTAATTCCCAGATTTAGTAATCAAAGCATATAATGGGTAGCTAGCCCATAGCAATCACTATGTGTATGAAGTCGCGACCGAGCTGACATGTAATCAATAGTAATAAAGTATGCCCGACTGTGGATTCCCCACCACAACACTGTAAAACAGGCTAACCGTTCACCCGTTTGACCTCCAGTCAAGCTAGCGCGACTAGCCCGGGCGGGGTATGTCAATCCCAGTAGATCTACTAACAATCACCTCGCTATTTGCATATTAACGGTCTGAAGGGCAAAGTATAACACCATAGTATCAGGTATATGCAGTATTATAAAAACCCAATGTAATGTAACGTTTATGAAAGCAGCATGTTTCTCTCCCCCAAAAAGAGTATAAAGTAAAAGTGGGGCTGTAAACTCACCTGGTATGCGTAACAACTATTTAAAGTTTACTTGGAGAATAAGTGAACTGACAACCTTTAGAGGTTACCTAGATCATGTAAGTGCATAAGTACTTGTAAACCGAGAACATGTGGAACCCTAAGCACACACAACCAAAAACTCAAGGTTTCAGAAAAATAGACGTGTTTGACCCGGTTGACCCGTTTGACCCGTTGGTGACATTATGAGTTGTAATTCCTTTAAGTAACATAATCATTCCTCAAACATGGTTAACATACATCGTAACAATCAATTTCCAGTCCCAAACATGATGTCCTAATTAGTAATCATCATTCAATATCATACATGATCATCAAGTTCCATACAAACCAATTAACACATTTCATCACAATAAGCATCCTTAATAATTACTCTATCATGATCCTAACATCATACACAACTCACATCATTAAAATAAATTCTAGTAGTACTAACATTACACGCAAAAGCCAAGTAAATATGCTACAGGTTGTAGGTATTCGTTTTCCAGAATCTGCGTTTTCCGGCAGATTCTAGGTGTTCAGAAGATACGGTCAAACACATAACCAACCAAGGATTTAGGCCAAGGCCAAACTCCAATAGGCTCTTATATGAGTCAATTAAGTATGTGAAAAGTTGTTTTAGATTTTAAGGACCTGGGGTTACTAGAAAAATTAAAAATGTTACAGCAGCTCTCAACCGGAAGGCTGCTGGAGTTAGCTTGCCAAATTGTGCATAACTCCCATTTGAAAATAGCTATTGGGTTAATTCTTTTTCTGGAGTTCAGAGGACTCCTAGGACAAATGTTTGACCATAGGGTTTGGTCTCAGTTTTTATGAAATGAAAATGGCACAACAAACACGTCAACACATACATTCTGTCCAAGAGGACAGAATTGACCCTTCTAGCCAAAACAAGTAAAACACCAACTTAACCACCTCCAATTGGAGTGTGGTTACCCTTTCTAGAAACTAGACTCAGTAACAAACAATTTGGGCACCAGAAACACATCATTTGGACCTGTTATGACTTGTTTGTGGCACATACAAAGTGAGACTCAGAATCTGTCAGAAAGTTTGTTTCTGACTACACTTCACTAAAATGATCATAATAACAATCTAACATCTAATTATCACCATGAACACATCCATAACATCAATACACCAATAATTCAGCCTTCTTGACAAAATATATAGTTACTATTATTAGTATCTTATGAACAAACCTTCAATTCATCGATTTCTTGAAAGATTAACATATTCTAGTATTCATCCAACAAAACTAACATCATGAAATCATCAAACAACCATCAATTTCATGTAATTAACTTTAATTTTGAATTTGATTTCATCATGTATCAAACCCACGAATTAAATCAACAAAACGTATAATTCTTGTATAATCGATATCAAGCGATATGTAAATCATCAAACTAAACCACTAGCATCATCAATCGACCCAAGGATCATCATCAAGAACATCAATTTATCCCTAAAGCTTCGGCCGACCTAAAGAACCCACACAAAACATCAAACTAACCTTTGATTCTTGCAATAGAACACGAATTGATGCTTGTATCTTGTTGTATTGCTTGAAACCGAACCAAAAACACAGCCAATTGGTGTTTCCTGGATGAATTTCGAAGTGTGGAAGGGCGTGGAAGGAAGGGGCAGCCGACTTAAGGGATCTAGAGGTGTGTATATGGTTTTTAAATTCCTTTAGTTATCCATGTTACCCTTTTACCCCTTGCACTTTGTATTCTTATGAAAAGTAAGCTTTAAACTCTTTTAAAAGTGTTTTTAACTAAATTAATAAGCATGTAAACTCATGGCAACATCTATACATTTGATCTTTATAAAACACAAAACATACGAATTTATACACACGTTTCCACGTTACGCGATTAATTCTCGATTTACATGTAAAACACACAAGCACATAAACATAACGCAATAATCAAATAATCAGTTAAATTATCATTAATTAATCATTATTAATTATCATTAGGTCACCAAAGTTAAATGACAACCAGTGTGTGCTCAAGTCACGTGTATGCAAGACTCAACGAGACTAACGGAGTTTCATAACGTAAAATTTCTGGGTGTCACAGTATGATAGTATATGAAGTGTTATGTTTTTCCACAAATAACGTGGTATTTATAGGTTGCAGTGTACAATCGTACGACTGAGCCATTAGGATGGTTCAGTCGTGCGACTAAGTCAAGCGATTGATTCATACGCACGACTGAACTCTACGAATGGTTCAGTCGTGCGACTGAGCCAGTCTTATGACTCAGTCGTGCGACTGATCCAGTTACCTGGTTCAATCGTGCGACTGAGCCAGTCTTATGACTCAGTCGTGCGACTGATCCAGTCACCTGGTTCAGTCGTGCGACTGGTCCATAAGCATGGTCCATTAGCATGAATGACCACAAGACTAAGTCAAACATATTTCTGAATCATTACTAACTCAAAACTATGAATAACTACTACAAACCTATATATAATGTTCAGTTAAACGTGTAGTAATAAAAATTATAAGAATACAATATAATCAATCGTATATAGACATCCAAACATATATCGTATTACAATAATACCCTTGTATTACACATATGTAAGAAATGAAAGACATAAACGTTTAAGTACAATAAACTAGGTACATCATGTATCAACATGAACCTTCCAGTGAAATTGGTGGAGATCTTCTTCAGCATTCAGAAAATACCTGGCCGCATTTGAGGAACTACTAGAATATCTTTATATTCAAGTTTATGCAGGTCTAGTTCACAGTTGATAAAGTGCTAAATAAATCGAGGATACATGTAGAATGTATTCTTGATGAGATTTCCTCTCAAGTTATTCAGAACAAACCTGGAATAGTTGAACCTCAGGCCTTTGACCAACCCATGAACTAAACAACCTAGTTCATAAGGGATTGATCCCAACCTCCTGATATGTTAGACAGACTATGAAGGATAATGTGTAATAAGTACTTCCAGTTGTAGGAGAAGTTAAATTTGTAGACAGTGGACTTACTTACATCACCTCTATATCTCATTTGAACATAGGTGTCTTCTAAATCAGATCTTGGAAATTCAGTTGGGGCTCTAGCATCATAAAGCTCCAAATGTTCCCTGATAGTGGTTTCACTTACCACTATCTCTTATCCACAGACTCTCGAATGAATTACCCTTTCATTGTTGATGATTTCATTCTAACCATTTGTCCAAAAGTCAGACATATGGTTAGAGTAGATGGTGAGGTTTATTGTGAAAGCGGGAAGGTATATGGATTTTATGAGGAACTGAATGATTTGAGCAAAGTCGCTATCCGCAGATGAGTCAAGGATAGCAATCTGGTTATGTTGTGGGTTTAGAGCCATTGTTTGAGAATTTTTGACAAGGAGGGAATTCAAGCTTGAAGATTATGATGGAAACAGTAGGCTAGGGTTTTGACATTGGTAAGAAAGTATAAAAGAGAGTTGGAGTCCTTTAAATATGGGGTAAATGATCAAACTGATAAGGTGAAATGACACTATGCGGCTTGATTTGACAGAGGCGGTAAGGGTGTTTTATTCAAAATACTCCAACAATCTTCCAAAAAATCTTATTTTTGCAGAGTGGGACCCAAATGTTTTCGTTACAATTTTAAAGTATTCTTTAGACAATACCTGCTTTTGAGAGAACTTTTAAATTTTTCTCTCCTGACTATCTTCCGAAGCCAAATTTGCTTCCGAAGCAAAATCTGTCATAAAGACTATTTTGTTTCCGAAGTGAAAATATGCTTCCATAGAAGTAGAAAGTTTTCTTCAGAAGAGAGCTGATCTATGATCAATTTGTCTTTCGAAGCATAACTCTATTAGGAAGATGTGTCTGGATTAGAGGAATTTTCCTTCGGAAGAAGATTAAGACTATCTTCCGAGGGTAAATTTCTCTTCGGAAGAGTTTATACTTCATAAATTTTGAAGAAATAACTTTTGTAACAGGGCTTATGTTGTAAATAGACACATTAGACTTAACATTTTGTACGAAATAACCAGTCAAGGTTTATCATCCCAATAACTGTAATTAAATACTTAAATCTTTGTTCATCAAAAGCTTTGATGAACAAATCAACATATTATTCATTTGAGTCAACTTTGACCAATTTGATCATATTTTTCTTATTAATATCTCTAATGATATGATACCTGATGTTGATATGCTTTGTCTTAGAGTGCTTGACCGAATTTTCAGTGATTGAGATAGCACTTTTATTTTCTATGTGAATGGGAGTGTCCATAAAGTTGAAGTTATAGTCTAACATCTGATTTTGAATCCATAGTAGTTGAGCACAACAGCTAGCAACAACAATATATTCAGCCTCAGCAGTTGATGTAGAGACACATGATTGCTTCTTACATTACAAGTAGATGATCCTTCTACCAAGAAATTGACATCCTCCTGATGTGGATTTCTTGTTGATGTTACAGCCACCATAATCACTGTCAGTATACCCATAAAGGTTGAAGTCTTTGTTCTTAGGATACCAAAGGCCCAGTTTGGAAGCTCCTTTGAGGTATCTAAGTATCCTCTTGGCAGCGATGAGGTGAGACACCTTAGGAGCAGCTAGATATCTTGCACATATGCATGTAGCAAACATGATATCAGGTCTGCTTGCAGTGAGATACATCATAGATCCAATAATTTCCCTGTACTGATGCTGATCAGTGTCCTCCCCCTCGGAGTTAGGACTGAGATTATGATTTCTTTGTATAGGTGTCCTAGCTGGTTTACAATCCTTCATCTAAAATCTTTCTAAGATGTCCTTGACATATTTAGATTGATTTATGAAGAAGCCATCTTCCATTTGCTTCACTTGAATTCCTAGGAAGAAATCCATCTTTCCCATGGAACTCATCTCAAACTTGTTCTCATGATACTTTCAAAGTCTTTAAACATTTGGTCATTTGAGGAACCAAATATGATGTCATCAACATAGACTTGAACAAGCAATATGTTCTTCTCTGATCTTCTTATGAATAATGTCTTGTCTATGGTGCCTCTGGTGTAGCCATTCTTGAGAAGAAATTAAGACAATGTCTCATACCACAGCCTTGGTGCCTGATGCAGCCTATAGAGAGCTTTATCTAATATGCAAACATAGTGGGGGTGCTGTGGGTCTTCAAAACCAGGTGGTTGACACACATAGACTTCTCTGTCGATGTTCCCATATAAGAATGCACATTTGACATCAAGTTGATGGACTGTGAAGTTCTTGGATGCAGCAAAAGCAAGAAAGATTCTTACAGCCTCAAGTCTTGCAATAGGTGCAAAGACATCAGTGTAATCTATCCCTTCCTCTTGTGTGTATCCTTGAACTACAAGTCTAGGTTTGTTCTTGATAATCAAACCTCTATCATCTCTTTTGTTCCCGAACACCCACTTTGTGCCAATGGGAACTTAATCCGGTGGTAGTGGACACAGATTTCACACCTTTTGCCTTTTGAATTGAAGCAATTCCTCTTACATTGATTCAACCCAATAGTTGTCCTTGAGAGCCTCTTCTACTGTTTTAGGTTCCATTTGAGAGAGAAAGCATGAGTACAAGCAGACATTCTCATTGTGAGTTTGTCTCCTGGTTCTCACACCTTCTGAGACTTCCCCAATGATGTTTTTAGCTGGATGAGTGTTATGAATCCTGATCCTGGGAATAACATCTAGTTGCATAGATAGATCCAGGTTTGAATGATTCATATCAAGATTGTTAGCATTGGTTCCAGCTGATATCTCTCTTTCATTCAGTGATGATTGATTGAATGAATGAGTGACATCATCAAAAATGTTTTGTTGTAAGATAGTATCATAAGTTGCCTGTTCCTCGAGATAGCTATCTTCATCAGCTTGGTGTTAAGAAATGGAGTTGTCATCTGAAGTGACTTGATGCTCATTTAGCTGACAACTAGTTGAAGCTCCATTGTTTCTTGAGAGATTCAGACTTTCAGGACTTGCAGTGGTGGAAGTTTGTTCTTCATTCCTTCTTGGAGAATTTGGAATGGGTCTGGGCAACTCAAATATTTGATCATCATCTGAGTCACTTTGAGTTCTTCTTCCAGTTGAAACATTCTCCCAAGATTGTTTAGAATAGTTGGGAAACAATTCCAAGTCAAAAATATGGTCAGGACCATTTCCCTTAACACAAGGAGTGTGCTCATTCACAACTATATTGGATGACTCCTCAAATTGTTGATTCTTAATATTGTATACTCTATAAGCTTTAGAGCTTGAAGAGTATCCAACAAAGATAGCATCATCTGACTTTTTAGCAAATTTATCCAAATTGTCCTTTGTGTTAAGTATGGTGCATCTGCTGCCAAAGGACCTTAGAAAGCCAATGAATGGTGGCCTCTTGTTCCATAACTCATAAGGGGTCTTTCCATGGGGCTTAACAATGAGAACCCTGTTCTATACATAGCATGCAGTGCTGACTTCCTCTGCCCAGAAAGTTAGAGGCAGCTTTGAATCAGTCAACATGGTTCTTGAAGCCCCAATAAGTGTCCTGTTCCTCCTTTCAGCAACACCATTCTTTTGAGGAGTTCTGGGAGCACTATATTATCTGGTAATCCCTTTTGAGTTACAAAATGAGTCAAGAACTTGATTCTTAAACTCAGTCCCTTGGTCACTTTTGATTTACCTTGTGATCAATTTGATTTTCTATCTTAAGAATAAAAGATTTTAAAGTTTTAGTAGTTTCATCCTTAGTTATTAAGAAGAATGCCCATGTGAATGTAGTAAAATCATCAACTATCATAAGGCAGTATGATTTCCTTTCCATGCTTGTTATACTTGTAGGACCAAATAGATCCATGTGCAATAAGTGTAATGGGGTAATAATAGATTTAACTTCTTTGGATTTGTGGGATACCCTGTGTTGCTTCCTTTTCAGACAAGCAACACGGTTGTCTTTACAGAAAAACTCTTTTTAGGCATACCATATACCAAGTTATTTTTAGCCAATTTATTTTTGTTTTAAGATTAACATGACACATTCTTTTGTGCCAAAGAGTTGACTCATCACTATTTGCTTTAGAAAGAAAGCATGATAGTTCACCTAGTGGGGAAGCATTATTCATATCCAGCTTGTACATATCCCCTTTCCTGGGAGATCTAAGAAGCACCAATTCCTTAGGAATTGTCATTCCGGGTTTGAGGATAATGCACTCATGTTCTGTGAAAAGCATTTGATGATTTTGATCACAGAATTAAGAAACACTTAAGAGATTATGTTCAAGCTGGTACTTTGTCAATTGTTAACTTACCATTGGACGCATTACCTCTACCAGAGATGTATCCTCCGGCTTCACCTCCAAACTGAACAGGACCTCCATCAAAATTTTGAAATTGTTGAAGAAGAGATCCGTTCCCTGTCATGTGCCTGGAGCATCCACTATCCACAATCCAAATGTTTCCATTTTTATCATATGGATATCCCTGCACAAAGGTGAAAAAATTAGTTTTTATTGGAAACCCAAGCCTTGTTGGTCTTGGGTTCTTCCAATGATGATAGCATAATTGAACCAAGGTGTAAGCATGGAGGTTTAATAATGGTTTGGGAAGAGGAGGTTTAGGCTGCAACATCTTCTTTGATCTTCCATTCCATCCTTTGGTTGATCATTGATGATTAGCTTGATTAAGCTTGGGCAGCAGAGCATTCCTCTAAAGCTTCTTTCTTTTCGAAAGAAGCTTTCACAACCTTTTCATTCAAAGCAGTCTTCTTTTGGACGGTTTGAGAGGTGCTTTTTTGTTCTTCGGTCCTTTCTTTGGTTTGTCTTCCGAAGCTATTTTCCTCTCGGAACAAAGCAACTTGGCTTCGGAAGCTTGCTTTCCTTTCTTCAACATTTGGGCCTTGTTATGTGGTCCAAATATGAGACCTTCCTTGGCTGCTCCTTTCTTTACCCTGTTTGCATAATGTGTGCTTGCAAGATTGTAGAAACAATCTTTGGCCATGTGGTTGTGCAGTCCACACATTATGCATTCAATGTTTGCTTTGGTGGGACATGCAGGCTGTTGCTTCTTGGTCTTCTTGTTCTCTTTAACAACTTTCCCTTTTTGCTTCAGATCCTTCAGTTGGATAGGAGTACTGACACTATACTCCTGTCCTGAATCTGAGCTTCCAACTACCTGGAATCCAGCTGAGATGAAAACACCCTTTTGCCTTTGGTCAATTTTCATTTTGGACTCAACCACCTTCTTGGCAGTTCTCTTGGCTGCTTGAATCTTGTTCTTTCTTTGTTTGGTGGTAAGAGATTTGTTTTCAGCTGAGGGGATGAGGTTTTCTACCTTTTCCTTCTCTGTGGTGGTGGTGGTAACCATTTTTGCATCACTCATCTTCTCAAGAGATGGTTGGTCAACAATTGGAACCTCTTGCTCATTAGTACCACAACTTGGCTGTCTAATAGACACATAGGAATATGGTGGAGTAGTTTCATTGGTTCCCAACCCACTCTTGTTCTGATAGCATTCCTTTGAGTGAGAAGTTAATGCAAGAATGTTGTTGAAGTTATGCTCTTGGATAGCATACTTCTTTGCTTCAGCCTCAGCTATTACTAGCTGGGCTTGAGCCTCTATCAACTTTGAAACTAAGCCTTTTATTTGAGCCCTGTAGTTGGAGTGCTCATGTTTTAAAATAGATGCAGTGTTTCCTAACTCTTCAATTTTTAGTTTATAGTCAGATTCTGCTCTTCTAAAATCAGTCTTTAGTATGTTTAAAGACTCAACATCAGACTTGAGTTTCAAGTTGTAGTCTTGGTACAACTTAACCTTAGCTACACAGTCAGGAGTACAGAGATGTTTACATACCTTGGTATCCTCTGTTTCGGCCATGAGAGCTTGAGCATGACTGACATCTTGCACCATAAAGCTCCAGTCAACTTCTTAAGCAACAGCTGCGGTCTACTCAGTTGGCTTGGCTGCAACTTGTGTGGTAGCATGATGTTGAGGGGCGTGAGCTGCTCCAGGGTTGGATCTTGGAGCCTTGCATTCCCCTGCAAAGTGGCCAGGTTGGTTATAGTTGTAACATTTGGCCTTTACCTTGTCAAACCCAAATTTTCTATTTGCTGGCTTCTAAGGGAATTGCCTTCCAGTTCTTTTGTAGAACTTCTTTGCTCTGTAGGTAAGTAAAGCTATTTGCTAGACAATGTCTATGTACTCAACATCATCTGGGCTGAAACACTCCAGATCATCAATACAGAACTGAAAATCACCAGAGTGTTCTTTTCCTAAGACAAAAGCACAATTTTCCTAAAAAGGACCTTTGAGCTTGTTGACACTTGGGTGTCTCAGGGAAAGTGATGTAGGGTCCAGGTGAGCAAGATGGCTGCTAGTTGTAAGTTAGGTACATTTGGGACTGTGGAGTTCTTGCACCTTCAGCAACATGTAGAGCATTACTGACTGGAGTGGTTGAGCTATCATTCATCTGCCGCTTGTTTAGATTTTCCATCTCCATACGGTATCCATCAAGGATTCCATATAGTTTAATCACAGTGAGTGTTCCAAGGTTTTCAGATCTCCTGATAGAAACACAATAGAAAGTCCATTCATGAGGAAGAGCACTCATGAATTTCCTTACTACGTCTCTCTTTTCAAGAGTTACACCCATGGACTGCAGAGATGCTATCAGATCCATGTATCTAAAGTATTGCTGGCTCAAGTTTTCACCATCAATGTAGGTGAAGTTCTCGAACTGTTGCTTCAGAGCATCCTTCTTGGATTCTTTGGATTTTGAGGAACCAGAGTACATTAACTTCAAAGCATCAAAGAGTTCTTTGGTTGTAGTGCAATGCTCAAAGCCTGCCATGATCGAGTTTGGTATGACAGTAAGCAAGACAATCATAGCTTTGCTATCAATTTCCATCTTCTTGTAGTCTTCATCAGAGTAATCTTCGACTTCCTTTTCAATCATGGCACCATCTCCAGTTGATGAAGCCACTTTTGGTATGTATGGTCCATGAGTAATGGACTTCCACATACGGGAGTCTTGATACTTGATGAATCCTTCAATGTGTTGACACCAGCGCCTGAAATTATCAGGGGTGATAATAGGAGCTTTGGTCATGGTTCCAATTTTTGTTTCAACAGACTTCTGGTTAAGGGCCATTTTGGTTGAGTGAGTAAGTTTGAAGAAACAAGGGTGATTTGGGATGGTTAGATCTCACAATCAAGAGCCTGGAAGCTCTGATACCAACTGCAGGATCAATATTGTTCTCTCAACACTTAGTGTTTCTTACAAACTGTTAAGTATCACTTGTTTGATGAATGCAGAATCAAGAACTCATTTGATAATAATATAATAAGTAAAGACACAAGAAATGGTTTTTAAGATACTTGCATATATTATCTCTCAACTAAGTATTACAAGACTCATGCAGAAGCACGGATACTAAGTTACAATGAGCGACTATATATACTACTATCTACAGCTTGTTATACGTATATAACATGCTGGGACTTACTTCTAAACAAATACTACATTGCTAGAGGAAGGGTATCTTAGATAAAGTATTATCTAGAGTAAATTACCATTTTCATCCCTGATGTTTGTTCATTTTAACTACTTGCATCCCTACGGTTTCAAAATTGCCATCAGCCCCCTAACGTTTCATTTTTATATCCATTTGTATCCAAAACCCTAACACCGTTAGTTTTTCTATTATTTCTTCTATAAAAGACTAAAATGCCCCTAATAATTAAATATAAAAATAAAAACCACATCTTCAAACCCCAAGTCAACCCACTAAATCCCAAATTCAAACCACAATCAACCAAATTTCAAACCCTAGATCCATACGAGGAAGGCTCTGAAGTGGGTTTGTATGGTACGGGCGGCGTCGTAACGGAGGGATGATGGTGGTGGTGACTGTTTGCGGTGGTGGTGGTGGTGGGGGCTACGGTGGTGGTGGTGGGGGGTTGCGTTGGTGGTGGTGATTTGGGGGCTGCGGTGGTGGTGGTTGGGGGGGCTACGTTGGTGGTGGTGATGGGGGGCTGCAGTCGTGGTGGTGGTGATGGGAGGCTGCGATGGTGATGGTGATGGGAGGCTGCGGTGGTGGCGGTGATGGGAGGCTGCGATGGTGGCGGTGATGGGGGGCTGCGTTGGTGGCGGTGATGGGGGGCTGCGTTAGTGGTGGTGATGGAGGGATGCGTGGTGGTGGTGGTGATGGGGGGCTTCGGTGGTGGTGGTGATGGGGTGCTGCGGTGGTGGTGATGGGGGGCTGTGGTGGTGGTGGTGATGGGGGGCTGCGGTGGTGGTGGTGATGGGGGGCTGCGGTGGTGGTGGTGATGGGGGCTACAATAGTAGTGGTGATGGGGGGTCGCGATGGTGGTGGTAGGGGGTCGCAGTGGTGGTGGTAGGGGGTCGTGATGGTGGTGAGATTGGGGAAGAAGGGCGGAAGGTGTAGAAGAGGAGGAAGAAGCATGTGATGGAGATGATGAGTAGGAGCAATGGAGATTTGGTGGTTCTGGTATTAGGGTTCATTGAGGAAGATGAGGAAGAAGGGGAGAAGGTGCATAAGTTTTTTTATTTATTTAATTTTAGGGGTAGTTTAGTCTTTTCAACAATAACTTTAGCAGAAAAACTAACAGCGTTAGTTATCTTGACTCAAATTGAAACAAAAATAAAACGATAGACACTCAAATAAAGATAACATAAAACGTCAGGGTGTAGATGGCACTTTTGAAACTATAGGTATGTAAACGGTTAAAATGAAATAACGTCAGGGATGCAAATGATAATTTACTCTATTATCTAAGATAAGGTAGTCATGACAGGTCCATGACTTACCTTTAGGTCACCAACTAAAGGTGGCAGCTGTACTAGCTAAGGAATGGTGAACAATTACAAAAGTAAGGTCAACCACATGAAAGTGGAAAGCATCTTGAAGAGAATCAGAGTAGGCAGCAAGTGTCAGTCAGACCATGCTTTGTCCTCTAGTTCATACTGTGATTCTTCCAAAGTGTAAATGGCTTCGGAAGAATAAGTTCTTCCAAACCATTTATACTTCGGAAGACTCAGCTTCTTTCGAGGCTTTGTCTTCGGAAGACTTTATCTTCAATCTTCCAAGTGTCTACTTCAGAAGAATATTTTCTAAGTTTCGGAAGACTGAGTTTATTCTTTGGAAGCTCTTCGGAAGATCACTATGTAAGCTTCGGAAGTTGCAGCATTGCCTTCGGAAGACTTCTCTTAGTTGTACAGATTTCTTCTAAGTGTTGTTTTGGTTGCATCAGCCTCAATAGATCCAACATGTATTTTGGCTATGTAATATATTTTGTTGACTTTTTTAGTTTCTCCTTATTTTCTAAATGTTTATAACTTTTTCATAATAGATTTATTTTTAAAACAAATTACACCATAAAATCAAACATTTTTTAATCTTTAAATTGAGTATAGTATTACTATACATTTTATAAAAAAAATAAATAAATGATGCAAAATTGTCTTGCATTTTAACGTTTTTATGTTGTATTCATCAAAACAACATTGAACTATTTGTGCTGTATTTTGTCAAAACATGCGTCACATAACACTGTTTTATGCTTTGTTTGCGTCAAACAACATAGTTTTATGCTGCTTTGCGTCAAACATCACATTTTTGTGCTGCTTTGTGTCAAACAACATAGTTTTGTGCTGCTTTGTGTAACATGTTCTATGTTATCTTGCGTCAAACAACAAAGTATCATGTGTTGTTTTGTGATGTATTATGTCAAAACAGCAAACAAGAATAGTAAACCAAAAAAGTACTGAGCTCAATTGTATGATTATAAAAATATAGCTTCTCGTGACCGATATTAGCGGATTACTATACTTTATAATCTAAAAGGTATCTAAAAGAAAATCATGATAAAGTTGAGGTTTTAGGATTGTGCTGGCGAATAATAATGAATTGGTTGTTTGCAATGATGAATTGGGTGGTGGAGTAGTGGCGATGGATGTATCCACCATGAAAAAAGTAATGTAAAAATTTAGTGTAAGGCCCTATTCCTGGGCATCTCACAGTTGTTCATTCATAGCACTAAACATACATATTATTATACGTTTCATAAAACATTACAGTGGAAGTTATTGACAAAAATCACTCATTTTATTTATAATTACTGTTGTTATGCAATACAACATCGTTAAACTACAAAAGACAACATTCTTTGATTGCATTACAAAACAACAATAATAACATGCGTGAAGGGATGCCAGTCTTGCCCGCCAAGTAGCATCCCTGCGTTCCATCCTCAGCAACCATTACCTGCCAACTAAAAATGCATAAAAGTCAGCGCTGCTGAGTGAGTTCTAGTTTTTGTGTATTAAAATACTTCATACATTTCGTACGTGAAATTACTCTTTTACCTTAAAATACTTTCTTTTCTCTTGCACATGATCATACATCATACATACATCAAAGTATAACATTGTTCATCATTCTTTACCACACGTATTCATTCGTTTCGTACTTTATCCTTTCGTTCGTTTCGTACTTTATCTTTATTGTTTGTTTCGTACTTTCTCTTTATCGTTCATTTCGTACTTTCTCTTTATCGTTTCTTTCGTACTTTCTTATTATCGTTCGTTTCCCATTCTAACTGGCACAAAGCCATATCATATCTTGGCACAAAGCCCGGGGTCGAATGAGAATGATCCCGTTTTGTACTATGGGTTCAGTCACCAAGACTGATCCCCCTGTGTGTGAACCCTCATGGTTTAAAGTCGCACGTTATAAAACACACAGTTGAGCTAACAACTCACAAAGAGTTGTGATCCTCCTTTAAATCTGCTTGCAAGCCTTTTCTTTCTTTCATTACTTTTCACTTTTCATCTTTGTTATCTTTCACTTCGTTACGTTATACTTTACGTTCATTCATACATTCGTCATATTACGTAAAGTAATAACATAATACTTAACGTATATTATATTAAAATATAGATACGTTTTGAAAACCAATAAAAGATAACATCTCATGCACCTATACATACAACACATTTATCAATACATCATAATTATTATATGTATAAACCCTCACATATTCATGCTTAGAATAGTTCAAAACAGCCCATAAGTCAAACTAGGGTCAAACCCTAAAATTCTATTTTTCTCAAATCTCAGAAAATTTTCTAAGTGTTGGGCGCACGGGAACTATTTGGGTGCATCAGCCCTATTTGGGCGTTTCTCCACTATATAGGCACATGCATCTATACTTAACCATTTCTCACTTAGGCGCATGAGCCTCTTGGGCGCATGGGCACTATTTAGGCGCATGAACCTACACTTAGAAATTTTCTAAGGCGTTTCTAGGTGCATGGGGACTATTGAGGCGTATGACCATACTTATAATATTTCTAAGGCAAAAAACATAGGCGCATGGGCCCTGTTTGGGCGCATGAATACCCACTTATACATTTCTAATGTATTTTTTAGTCCCAAACATGCTCGCAGCATGTTCTAAGCTTAATATAACCATTCTAAACATCATTTGTGACATCCGGTAATTTTCCGTTACCAAACTCCGTTAGTTTCGTTAAGTTTTGCATACACGTGTCGTAAGCACACACTAGTTGTCGTTTGATGTTGGTGACTTAAAGATAAGTAATAATGTTAATTTAATAATAATCTAGTTGGAAAGATGATTATTATGTTATGTTTATATTTTTACGCGATTTAAAGACTATTTGAGAATTTTATCGCGTAACGCGGAAACGCGTGTGTTAATTCGTATATTACGTGTTTTATAAAGATAAAAATATATAATGGTTATTACTAGTTTATATATTTGTTAGATGGTTAAAAATGCTTTTAAAAGAAGTTAAAAGCTGAAATTTTTATAAAATTACAAATTATATGGGTTTAGAATGTAATTAGGATTAAATAAATTAAACAAATCAAAAATCCCAACCCTAATCCCCCCCTACGGCCGCGACCAGCCTTCTTCCCCTCTCCCTTTGCGAAATCGACCAAGAACAAGCAGCAAGCCACGGATTTGATCGAGTTCTAGGCCATACAACAAGTTTATCACATCAAATCTTGTTCTCCTTTGCGAATTAAGGTTAGATTATGTTCTTTTTGTGTGTTTTTGGTTATGGCCGAACCCTACACTCGAAATTGATGTTCTTGGGGGCTGAAATCTTGATGTTTGTTGATATTAGTATGTTAGTTGAATTGATTACATGTTGTTTAACGTTGGTTATACATGAATTGTATGTTGTTAGTGGATTGATCATGAACTTTGGTGGTTATGAACCCTAATTCGAGATTGATGATTATAACATGGAATTGATGATTGTTTGATGTTGTTAGGAAGTTAATTAGGTTGTATGAATGCTAGAAAACATGGATTTTACAAGAAATTGGTGAATTGAAGGATTTGTTCATAGGTTACTAATAATAGTAACTTTATTTTGTATGTAATGTTGAGTTGTTAATGTGTTGATGTTATAGGTATGTTTATGATGATAATTGGATGTTGGATTGTTGCTATGAACATTGGTAATTCAAGATTACATGCTAGAATCCATATATTACTAAAGATAGTAACTTTTGAGTATGAAATCTATGAATCATGTTAGTTAGATGTTGTAGATCATGTCTAGGTATGATATGAACTTGTTATGGTATATTATTGATGAATGCATGTATACATTGGGTGTATAATGGATTTTGGGTATTACTTTCCCAAAAGGGAAACTTTATTGTGCATGAACTTTGGATATTGGAAATTTGACTTGTTCATGGTTTTAGGGTCATGCTAGAACGATTGTTATGAATGTCTAAAGTGGTAGAATCTATTAATTGGGTTGTATGGAATGTTTATTTGATTATTGGATGATTATTGCACTTTGATGGTCATGTATGGTTTGGGATGTTGATTAGTAACTAGGACATCATGTTTGGGACTGGAATTGATCATCCTAATGTATGTTGCATGTATTAGGCATCTTGTATGCGTTGTGAATAGTATGAATGACTTTTTGATAAATTATCTGTTTTGACCCATATATGCTAAATCATGGCTATAGGTCATGTAAGTAGGTTATGCATGATCTAACCTGTTATATGATACACTAGTTATGTTATAAACACACTGAGCATGCTGGATGCTAAGGAATTGGACAACTTGTATGATATGTGCATAGTATGATGATTTAAGCAATGTATTAGGAATGTAGCACCAAATGTGATTCATTGGAATGTTAAACATGTATACTTAAATGGTTTACAACGCATAATGTCACCAACGGGTCAAACGGGTCAACTAGGTCACATGTATGTTGTTTTTATAGAACCTTGAGTTCTTTGTTTGTAGAACACTTAAGGTTTCTCTTGGGATTTCTGTGTACATGTACTTATGTACTTGTGTGTTCTAGGTAACCTTTGAAGGTTGTCTTTCCACTCGTCCTTGTCAAGTTAAACCTTACTTGTCTAACACGCGTATCAGGTGAGTTCATGCCCTACTGTTTTATTAAATCTCTTTTGGGGGAGATAGCATACTGGTAAATTTTACAACGCTTTATATATTTAAGATGCGTATGATATTAATATAGTGCTGTTTATTATGATAAAGTCCTCACACTTTCGAATTGTTAATATTGGATAGCGGGGAAACTTGGGTAGTACTACTGGGTCTGACGAGCCCCACCTGTGTGACTCGAGGTCAACCGGGTGCAATTTGTCCTATGATTATTCGTCACGATATGGTGAAGTCGTGACGGGAGGCAAACATAACACAGTCAGCTTCAATGTCGAAATCACTATGTATTAATATCGTTTGTTAATGGACTAGCTAGCTATTACAATGCACATGCTTAATTATACGCTATTGATAAACTGTTATGTTTATACGCTACTGATAAACTGTTATGTTTATACACACTTGATAAACTGTTATGTTTATGCGCAAACTCTTGAACTCACCAACCATGTGTTGACTTTTTAGTATGCTATTCTCAGGTCATTAAGCTGGATTGCTGATAGGAGCACTTCACGAGTCAGCATGCATATTTTTTTAGAGATTTATAACTACCCGTCTTTTACTTATGGTTTAAACTATTGGTTGGCACTTGTTTTGCCATATGGTACTTTCATATGTTTTGGGATTGTTTTATTTACTTTACGCTTCCGCAGGTCTTTTAAAGTTTAAACTCTGGTTGATTTACATTAAACGTAGCATATAGAGTCGTTCCGAGTAACTATTGACTGTGATCCTGGTTTGTTCACACGCCTCGCGGTAAAACTCCGCATGTGGATTTTGAGGGTGTGACAGATTGGTATCAGAGCCATTGGTTATAGAGAACTAGGTTGCATACACACTAGACTATAACCGCACACAGTTAGTTAGTTACTTGTTCCTGAATTTTCTACTGCATACTCATTGGCATACACATCACACTCTCTGCAGCATGGCATCGTCTTCGAGAGCACGTGGTAAACTACCAGCATCACCCACACGACCCGAGTCCCCACCTCCTGGACCGGTGCCTGACGACGGACTAGACTGGCCTCGTTTGGACTATCCACGAGGTGAATTCGACTGGGATCAACCATTCGTGCCACCTGAACGTGACCCTCCCCGTGATTGGAACTTCTACCCGAAGTTTGTGGATCACCTTATGTACCGGGAACGCGTGCCTATACCAAGACCCAGACTAGGACCAGCACTGGACAACCCTACCTACACTTCCGCGACCGGTGCAGTCCAATGAGCAGGTCATTGCTGCATTGGTGGCAGCACTGGACACGGAGCAACACCGGGTCCGACGACTTACTAGCAGTGTCTGTACACTACAACACGAGGTGTACACGCTGCGACACTAACTGGATGAACTAGGGGAGCATAATGGTAAAACCTTGGAGGGGTGTTACCAAATGCGTGATGGTTATGATAGGCTGAGTGGACGCGTGACCGCACGGGAACAGCGTGATGAAGAAGTCGACAACCGGTTTGCTGCTTTAGAGGCCCAGTTGGCGGCACTTCAGATAGCCTTAGCTCCTGCTCCGGTGGAGGCCCCCGAAGAGGAGGAGGAACCTGAGGAGGAACCTGAAGAGGAGCCCGTGCAGATGGATGATGACAGTGACGGCTCAGGCATAGTAGATTGATACTCTTTTATTTTCTTTAAACAACTTGGACTATGTAGCGTTTCTTATTTTGGAACCTATGTGGGAAGGGTTGTTTCCCCACTCGAACAACAAACACAAATTTTGACATTGATAAATGACTTGTGACTTATTTGCAATTTATTTACCTTTGGTTATTATTTTTGTTAATAATGTTGTGGTTGTGATGATTCATTACTTACTTATTGTTTATTATACTTCAATGAGATAAATATGTTTGATGTTACTCATTATTGTATTGTGAATGTAAAGTGAATAATGGACGCCCGAGGACGTGGACGTGGCCGAGGACGCGGGCGCGGGCGTGGACGCGGCGCCGGTGACCAAGGTGCCGGTGACCAAGGTGCTGGTGGCCAAGGCGCCGGTACCATAAATATAACCCCTGCGGAACTAGCAGCCTTAATAAATGCACAAGTCCAGGCAGCGTTAACTGCTGCTCAAGTAGGACAGGCCGCAGGTAAACGATAATGGAAAAATTTTTGTCAAATCCTATAGTTAAACGAATAAGACATCTGATCAATATTTATCGTGTTAAAGCAGGACCGCCAGCATGTACCTACAAGTCCTTCATGGACTGCAAACCCCACACCTACAGTGGAACCGAGGGAGCTGTAGGGTTGGTGAGGTGGTTTGAGAAAACGGAGTCCGTTTTCTCGAAGTGCAACTGTCCACCTGCTGACCAGGTGAAATACGCTACGGGGACACTGGATGGTGCAGCACTGTCTTGGTGGAATGCTCAAGTGCAAATGCTAGGGCAGGCCATGGCAAATGAGCTCCCGTGGAATGAATTCAAAGATATGATGATCGAGGAATACTGTCCTCGCAGCGAAGTTCAAAAGTTGGAGATGGAATTTTGGCAGTTGAAAATGCAAGGTTCCGAGATCGAGGCCTATACAACAAGAACCCATGAGCTGGCCACACTATGTCCTGGAATGGTGAATGAAATGCACAAGCGGGTGGAACATTACATCTGGGGATTGGTGCCCGAAATTAGGAGCCTGGTGACTTCCTCTAACCCCGCCACTATACAACAAGCTATCCGACTGGCCCACAAACTAACTGACGAAGCTGTGGAGCAAGGGCGGTTGCCAAAACGGGGCGCTGCTGCAAGTGTGCCCGACAACAAAAGAAAGCGGGATACCTCCAACAACACCAACACCAACAACAACAATAGGGCATCATCATCATCCGGTGGTCAACACCAGTCTCAACAACAACAACAACCACAACAGCAACAAAGAAGGTTTGACAGCAATCGCAACTTCAACCAGTCAAACTCAAACAATCAAGGACCAAGCGGCTATGGTGGTAAACAGCCGATGTGCACGCGGTGCAACTATCATCACGTTAGGAGATGTGACAACTACAAGTGTCAGCGGTGTGGTAAAATGGGGCACTTGGCTAAGGATTGCCGTGGTGAGATGGTCAGGAAACCACAGCAATCTCAGGAGACTCCAAAGGGTTGTTTCGAGTGTGGAAAGGAGGGGCACTACAAGCGAAACTGCCCGCAGTTAAGGAGGAACGGTAATGGCAATGGCCAGAACAACAACAACCAGAACAACAACAACAACAACAACAACAACAAAGATGGAAATGGCAATGGTAACGGTGGTAATAATGGAGCCAAGGGGAGAGCCTTCGTCATTGGCTCAGGTGAGGCTCTAAACGACCCTACTACTGTTACTGGTAGGTTTTCTGTAAATGGGTGTTTTGCTACAGTACTGTTTGATACTGGAGCTGATAGGAGTTTCATATCCTAAAGTTCTCTAGTCTCCTAAGTGATATTCCTTCTGCCTTAGAATCCAAATATACCGTAGAATTGGCTGACGGTAAACAGATCCATGTGACACACATTCTTAAAGATTGTAAGATAGAACTCGCTGGTCATACTTTCGCTATCGATCTTATGCCTGTTACACTGGGTAGTTTTGACGTTGTGGTAGGCATGGATTGGCTCTCAAATAAACAAGCGGAAGTAATATGTCACGAGAAGATCATACGAATTCCTATTGGTGACGAAATTCTCACAGTCCGAGGCGATAGGAGTGGTGCAGTGATGGGCATTATCTCCTATATGAAAGCACAGAAATTACTGCGAAAAGGTCGCTTGGCTATCCTGGCACTCGTCACCGATAAACAACCGGAGGAAAGGCGAATGGAAGACATACCCGTCGTACGAGACTTTCCCGAGGTGTTTCCAGAGGATCTTCCTGGATTACCACCTCATCGTCAAGTGGAATTTCAAATTGAACTGACTCCGGTGCAGCCCCGATTGCTAGAGCACCTTATCGATTAGCACCGAACGAATTACAGGAGTTGTCATCACAACTTCAGGAGCTTTTAGATAAGGGCTTTATTCGACCTAGCTCATCACCTTGGGGAGCCCTGTCCTTTTTGTTAAGAAGAAAGATGGCACGTTTCGAATGTGCATCGATTATAGGGAGTTAAACAAAGTCACAGTTAAGAACCGATACCCTTTACCTCGCATCGACGACTTATTTGATCAGCTTCAGGGATCCAACTATTATTCGAAGATCGACTTGAGATCTGGTTATCATCAACTCCGAGTCCGTGAGGAGGATATCTCCAAAACTGCATTCCGTACTCGTTATGGTCATTACGAATTCTTGGTCATGCCTTTTGGGTTGACAAATGCACCTGCGGTGTTCATGGATCTCATGAATCGTGTGTGCAAACCCTACCTTGATCAGTTTGTTATTGTGTTTATCGATGACATACTGATATACTCTAAGACCAAGGAGGACCATGAAGAGCATCTACGATTAATCTTGGAATTGTTGAAGAATGAGCAACTGTACGCCAAATTCTCTAAGTGTGACTTTTGGATACGCGAAGTACAATTCCTAGGCCATATTGTTAATGAGAAGGGTATACACGTTGACCCTGCCAAGATTGTGGCAATAAAGAATTGGGCCATACCTAAAACACCGAGTGAGATACGACAATTTCTGGGATTAGCGGGGTATTACCGACGGTTCATAGAAGGATTTTCTAAGATTGCACAACCTCTCACCGCTTTGACCCACAAAGGAACAACATACAAATGGGGGGAAAGTCAAGAGGTGGCTTTTCAGCTATTGAAACAGAAACTCTGTAGTGCACCGATATTGGCACTGCCAGAGGGGACGGATGATTTCGTGGTGTATTGTGACGCATCCATCCAAGGATTGGGTTGTGTTCTGATGCAGCGCGATAAGGTGATAGCTTACGCCTCGAGACAACTAAAGGTTCACGAGAAGAATTATACTACCCATGATCTGGAGTTGGGTGCAGTGGTTTTTGCCTTAAAGATTTGGAGACATTACTTGTACGGTACCAAATGTACTATCTATACCGATCACAAGAGTCTTCAACATATCTTTGAGCAAAAAGAGTTGAATATGAGGCAGCGGCGTTGGGTGGAACTTTTGAATGATTATGATTGCGCTATCAAGTACCATCCTGGAAAGGCGAACGTAGTTGCTGATGCCTTAAGCCGAAAAGAAACAGTTAAACCCAGGCGAGTGCGAGCCTTGCAACTCACGATCAGTACCCAATTGCCTGAACAAGTTAAGGAAGCACAAATAGAAGCCTTGAAAGAGGAAAACATTGATCCTGAGTCATTACGGGGAATGGATAAACAATTGGTAGTGAAGGAGGATGGAATTCGGTACTTCATGGATAGACTTTGGGTGCCTGTTTATGGAAATCTGAGGGATTTGGTTATGAGCGAGGCTCACAAGTCTAAATACTCTATACATCCTGGATCTGACAAGATGTATCATGATCTAAAGGCGCACTATTGGTGGCCTAACATGAAAGCAGACGTAGCTACATATGTGAGCAAGTGTTTGACCTGTTCGAAGGTAAAGGTGGAATACCAAAAACCATCCGGACTGTTACAGCAACCTGAGATACGATGTGGAAATGGGAACAAATTTCCATGGATTTTATCACTAAACTACCCCGGACTAATACTGGTTGTGACACAATCTGGGTCATTGTGGATCGGTTGACCAAGTCCGCTCACTTCCTTGCAATTAAGGAAACGGATAAGATGGAGAAGCTAACCCGATTGTATCTCAAGGAAATCGTTTCGAGACATGGCGTACCAATCTCAATTATCTCTGATCGTGATGCTCGTTTCACGTCACACTTCTGGCAGTCACTACAAAAGTCTTTGGGTACACGATTGGATATGAGTACTGCTTATCATCCACAAACTGATGGTCAGAATGAGCGTACCATACAAACTTTGGAGGATATGCTACGTGCTTGTGCGATTGACTTCGGGAACAACTGGGAAGTTCACCTGCCCCTGGTGGAATTCTCCTATAATAACAGTTATCACACTAGCATACAGGTAGCACCTTTCGAGGCTTTGTATGGGAGAAAGTGTAGATCACCGGTTTGCTGGGCTGAAATTGGTGATAGTCAACTAACGGGTCCCGAACTCATTCATGAAACAACTGAGAAGATTGTGCAGATACGGAACCGTATGGCTGCAGCAAGGGATAGACAGAAAAGTTATGCTGACAAGAGGCAGAAACCTCTCGAATTTCAAATTGGCGACAAAGTGTTATTGAAAGTCTCACCGTGGAAAGGCGTAGTTTGGTTTGGCAAGCGAGGAAAGCTGAATCCGAGGTATGTTGGACCATTTGAGATACTGGAAAGAATAGGTCCGGTGGCCTATCGACTAGCCTTGCCTGATTCGCTGAGTGGAGTGCACAACGTGTTTCACGTTTCAAATCTGAAGAAGTGCCTATCTGACGAGACACTCATTGTACCACTAGAAGATGTTCAAGTGGATGAGCAATTGCGCTTTATCGAAGAACCCGTCGAGGTGATGGATCGTGAGGTGAAAACACTTAAGCAGAGCAAAATACCTATCGTCAAAGTTCGTTGGAACTCGCGACGTGGACCGGAATTCACGTGGGAGCGTGAGGATCAAATGAAGCTTAAGTACCCTCAACTGTTCGAGACGATGTCTGCAGACCAAGGTATTGATTTAAATTTCGGGACGAAATTTCTTTCAACATGGGGATGATGTGACAACTCATCCAAAACTCACTCGATTTCGAATTTCTGTGTGCCAATGCAGTAGATCAGTGATGGAACACGCTCACCATGTAACGCAATTTTCGGGACGAAAATTCTTTCAACATGGGGATAATGTGACATCCGGTAATTTTCCGTTACCAAACTCCGTTAGTTTCGTTAAGTTTTGCATACACGTGTCGTAAGCACACACTAGTTTCGTTTGACGTTGGTGACTTAAAGATAAGTAATAATGTTAATTTAATAATAATCTAGTTGGAAAGATGATTATTATGTTATGTTTATATTTTTACGCGATTTAAAGACTATTTGAGAATTTTATCGCGTAACGCGGAAACGCGTGTGTTAATTCGTATATTGCGTGTTTTATAAAGATAAAAATATATAATGGTTATTACTAGTTTATATATTTGTTAGATGGTTAAAAATGCTTTTAAAAGAAGTTAAAAGCTGAAATTTTTATAAAATTACAAATTATATGGGTTTAGAATGTAATTAGGATTAAATAAATTAAACAAATCAAAAATCCCAACCCTAATCCCCCCCCCTACGGCCGCGACCAGCCTTCTTCCCCTCTCCCTTTGCGAAATCGACCAAGAACAAGCAGCAAGCCACGGATTTGATCGAGTTCTAGGCCATACAACAAGTTTATCACATCAAATCTTGTTCTCCTTTGCGAATTAAGGTTAGATTATGTTCTTTTTGTGTGTTTTTGGTTATGGCCGAACCCTACACTCGAAATTGATGTTCTTGGGGGCTGAAATCTTGATGTTTGTTGATATTAGTATGTTAGTTGAATTGATTACATGTTGTTTAACGTTGGTTATACATGAATTGTATGTTGTTAGTGGATTGATCATGAACTTTGGTGGTTATGAACCCTAATTCGAGATTGATGATTATAACATGGAATTGATGATTGTTTGATGTTGTTAGGAAGTTAATTAGGTTGTATGAATGCTAGAAAACATGGATTTTACAAAAATTGGTGAATTGAAGGATTTGTTCATAGGTTACTAATAATAGTAACTTTATTTTGTATGTAATGTTGAGTTGTTAATGTGTTGATGTTATAGGTATGTTTATGATGATAATTGGATGTTGGATTGTTGCTATGAACATTGGTAATTCAAGATTACATGCTAGAATCCATATATTACTAAAGATAGTAACTTTTTGAGTATGAAATCTATGAATCATGTTAGTTAGATGTTGTAGATCATGTCTAGGTATGATATGAACTTGTTATGGTATATTATTGATGAATGCATGTATACATTGGGTGTATAATGGATTTTGGGTATTACTTTCCCAAAAGGGAAACTTTATTGTGCATGAACTTTGGATATTGGAAATTTGACTTGTTCATGGTTTTAGGGTCATGCTAGAATGATTGTTATGAATGTCTAAAGTGGTAGAATCTATTAATTGGGTTGTATGGAATGTTTATTGATTATTGGATGATTATTGCACTTTGATGGTCATGTATGGTTTGGGATGTTGATTAGTAACTAGGACATCATGTTTGGGACTGGAATTGATCATCCTAATGTATGTTGCATGTATTAGGCATCTTGTATGCGTTGTGAATAGTATGAATGACTTTTTGATAAATTATCTGTTTTGACCCATATATGCTAAATCATGGCTATAGGTCATGTAAGTAGGTTATGCATGATCTAACCTGTTATATGATACACTAGTTATGTTATAAACACACTGAGCATGCTGGATGCTAAGGAATTGGACAACTTGTATGATATGTGCATAGTATGATGATTTAAGCAATGTATTAGGAATGTAGCACCAAATGTGATTCATTGGAATGTTAAACATGTATACTTAAATGGTTTACAACGCATAATGTCACCAACGGGTCAAACGGGTCAACTAGGTCACATGTATGATGTTTTTATAGAACCTTGAGTTCTTTGTTTGTAGAACACTTAAGGTTTCTCTTGGGATTTCTGTGTACATGTACTTATGTACTTGTATGTTCTAGGTAACCTTTGAAGGTTGTCTTTCCACTCGTCCTTGTCAAGTTAAACCTTACTTGTCTAACACGCGTATCAGGTGAGTTCATGCCCCACTGTTTTATTAAATCTCTTTTGGGGGAGATAGCATACTGGTAAATTTTACAACGCTTTATATATTTAAGATGTGTATGATATTAATATAGTGCTGTTTATTATGATAAAGTCCTCACACTTTCGAATTGTTAATATTGGATAGCGGGGAAACTTGGGTAGTACTACTGGGTCTGACGAGCCCCACCTGTGTGACTCGAGGTCAACCGGGTGCAATTTGTCCTATGATTATTCGTCACGATATGGTGAAGTCTGAAGGAATTGATCTGCCCAAGATACATATTAAATTGATGTGGCTAGTGTAATATGATCCAAGCCGGGTCATACCCAATAACAAGCCAAACAAACACCAAAAGTTAATTTATTTGTTGATAAGATCATACAAATAAATAATGACACCAATTTAGAAAATTGGATTTTCTAAATTATAGCTTTTGTAGATGAACATCATTATATATATAATTTGTTCATAAAAGATTATTTGTACATTATTTAAATTAGTTAAAGAATGGCAAATAATAATGTGTGTTGTTTTTATAAAATTAAAATGGTTTTAATTTTTATAAAACAATGGATGTGATTGTATATATATTTTAGATATATTTGAAATGAGTGGGAAGACCAAAAGGGCATAAATTCGGCCGCCCTTGGTCTTGTATACTTGAATGTTTATTGATTCCAAGACATGCATGTCTTGGTTCAATGAATACCCATTCTCTTCTTCACATCCAAAAACACACACACCAAAAAGCTCTCTCACTCTACTCTCTCCTCTACTCTACGGTTTTGAGCAAGAAAAAGGGAGCAGAATTTTTCAGCTTAATGAAAAAGAGTTTTGTAGCTGAAAATCGTGTCAAGAATCCTAGCAAAATGGTGTTTTTGAAGGCTTGTGGGTATGAGCACTTGAGGACATCTACACTTGATGTCTTGGTCATTCAATGGCAGCTGCATGTTCATTTTGTTCACGTTTTCAGCATCTTTGAATGATGGTTTTTCAGCCACGTTTTGACAGCATACAAAGAGCTGCATGTTCACTGTTGTTCACGTTTTCAGCAGCTTTGGGTGTTGGCTTTTCAGCCACATTTTGACAGCATACAAAGAGGATGAATAAGGTAGTTCATCTTCATCATACATCCACGATTTTGACAGTTTCATCCACGGTTTTTGACAGCCTCTAAAGGTAGTTCATTGTATTGATTTGGTTGTTTTGTTTGCTTCTTGATAACTAATCTATTCACATATATATGATCCTTTGTCTTTGGGTTTGTTGAAACAATATTATGAACTTTAATTTTCAGATTATAGAATACGAAATTAAGTTCATATTCCGCTGCGTTTTCTTGTTTAAAATGGTTAAACAACATTGTTTAGGTCCAACAAACCCAACAATGGCATCTAGAGCCGGTTATGTGGATGATTAGTTTCATATGTTCTTGTATATTTGGATATATAAGGTTTAACAACCTCATTAGGGCTGTCTTGTGATGATTTGATGATACCCCAACCTTTCAAGGTTGTAATCATGCATGCTTATGATTGGATCTTGAAAGGAAGATGTCAAATTGGTTGATTGTGTTTTTGTTTGGACAATAGACCCTAAATTCTTAGTTTGTGTTGGCTGAAAATTTAGGGTCAAATGGGGTTCATTTTGGTTCTTGAAATTATGTATGTGGATACATATATTAGTGCATAACATAGCCTTGACCATGTGTGTTTTGGATTTGGTTGATTGTAATCTTGTCATGTTGGTTGTATTCATTCTTTATGGGTTGTAATAATCCTTTTGGTGTTTCTATTTGGGTTGTAATTTGTTTATTCATTTGGCAATGTAATAAATAGATTAGGAGTATTTTTTCTTTTACTAGAAAATATGTATTAGGATATATATTTTGTAAAAGAAGATGCTCGGGAAGGAAGCACAAAAGGAAGACACAAAGGATGGACTTGAAGCATTTGGATGCAAGTTCAAGTGGGAGTCTTTGAAGACCTCATCATTTGTATTGTGTTCAACCCTTAGGAAAGACCTTATGACAACACTTGTGATGGCAAACAAGTGTAGTCAACTTAGTGGCTATAGTTATGCACATATGTTTGTATGATTGTGCTTGTTTGGTTGTTTGTTGTATGATTGTTATTTGACATTTGGATGTGCATAACAAACTAATTAACAAACTTAACAAGCTGAAATTTATGGTTCCTATCATTAAGTGATTAATAAAAGGTTATTAAAAGGATTAATGATTTAATAAAAGAGGTTTTATTAAAAGTGAACCATAGGATACCTTGCATTTGAAAGCATGCAAATACAAGGTAAATAGAGTTTTCAAACAAATCAATGAAAACTAAAAATCCCTTTTTCAAACAAGTTTAACACCGTCCTTTTGCACAACGCTTAAGTCATTTGGAAACTCTTAATGGGATAAAGGTCACCTAACCATTTTGAGGGAACTTATGACTTAAGGTGGGAATACCACATTGGTGGGATAAAGGTCACCTAACCACTTGTGTTGGTAAACTCACATGTGTGTGCAAGTAGGGTAACTTGATTTGCAAACCATGTTGAATGGATCACCTAAAATATGGTTTCCAAATGGTGTTGATGGGATTAACATGCCGACTTTGCACATGATGTTCAAAGTCGATCCCATACCGCTAGAAGTTGCAAAAGGTTGCAATCGTCAAATGTTGACTACCTTGTTAATTTGAATAATGGGATAAAGGTCACCTAACCATTATTTGAATGTAACGTTGGATTCTAGATTTTAATTATTAATTGTCTATGAGATATAAAGGGTATTAATAATTAAAATGAAATTTTTCCAGAAATACTAAAAGGAACTTTGTAAAATTTGTAGAATGACCGCAAACAATAATGCTACCACCCCGACCGTCCATACCCTATCACTGAGAGCTATTTTAGAGAGGGATCGTCTCTACCATAATAACCTTATAGACTGATCTCGAAACTTGAGAATTGTTCTCAAGCAAGAGCAAAGGCAAATGTCCTTGACGATCCTATTCCTAACCAACCCGACCCGACGATGTTAAGGCCGCCTCGAGAGGCTTAGCTGTCCTGTCTCAAAGGAGTTGACCAAGGATTTGATCCTTAATGGCCTAACTAAAAGTTTGAGACATTCATAATGAATTACAATATGAATGGATAGGACAAGAGCATTGGTGAGTTTCACGCAATGCTCGCAACAGCTAAGGCAGGGATGGGTAGAAAGGTTCTACCTATTCTCTAGATCAATAAGGAAAGGCCATTCCCGATCCCAAGGCAAATGTTGCCAAAGGAGCTCTTTTTCGGGCTTCTTCTCATTCTTCAAAGGGTAGATCAAAGTGGAACCTCCAAAACCTAAGCTTATGAAGCTTAAGGTAATCGAAAACGATCCATGCTTTGAGTATGGTGAGATAGGTCATTTGAAAGGGATTAATCCAACCTATCTCAATGAGTTGAGAAATAAAAGGGATGCTGGGCAAACCTTAAGTATAACTTTCATAATCCATATTAACTTAGGTGTTATTTCCTAAAAGCACATGGGTAATTAGATACCTCATATGGAACTCACATATTGCAATTTGTTGCAAGGGTTCAAAAGAAATAAGCACTATAAGAAAGGAGACTATGTTTTGAAATTTTCAAAAGGGTTTGGAAGTTTTTCTTCAAAACATGTTATATGCTCCTAGTTTGACTAGGAACATGATTTAAGTTTCCCTTTTAAAATGATATGGTTATGAGTTAAAGTTAGTAAATGATGGTATTTATATTTATATGGATGATGTATATTATTTCAAGGCTATGCCTTCTAATGATGTTGATGAATTGGTTCATGATGATTCATCCTATAATAACATATTATACCAATCATGCACCAAGAGACTTAAAATGGTTTAAGTGACTCTTAATTTTGTCATTGTCATCTTGGTTACATAAACAAGAATTGGATTCAAACACTTTAAAAGAATGGTCTTTTGAAAACAAATGAAAATTGTTCATTTGATAAGTGTGAATCTTGTTTATGAGATAAGATAACCAACACGCCTTTTAGTGGTATAAATGAGAGGGCAAAAGACTTATTAGGAGTCATACATTTGGATGTATGTGGTCCTTTTAAGACAATGACAAGGTATGGTGAAACTTACTTCATTACCTTAACCGACGATTATAGTCGCTATGATTATGTGTACTTGATGGCACATAAACATGAAGAATTTGAAATGTTCAAAACTTCAAGAATGAAGTAGGAAATCAACTCGATAGAACTACCAAACTTCTCCGTTTAGATAGATAAGGTGAATACCTAAGTGAGACTTTTAGGGATCATCTAGGAAGTTGTAAGATTGTCTCACAACTTACTCCTCACAGAACACCATAATATAATGGTGTGTCTGAAAGGAGATCGAACCCTATTGGATATAGTTCGACCTATGATGGCTATAAGCTCACTACCTCTATAATTTGGGGTTTCGCACTATTCTCTGCGGCTCATATTTTGAATATGGTCCAAACCAAGAAAGTGGATTCGACGCTTTTTGAAATATGAAATGGAATAGTTCCATCGCTATCATATTTAAAATTATGGGTTATGAAGCTTATGTTAAGCTTAACACCCAAACCAACTGAAAGTCGATTCACTAAGTGTATATTTGTTGGATATCCAAAAGGACTGTATAGGATACTACTTCTTTGATCCAACAGAGCAAAAGGTATTCATTGCTCAAAAGGCAGTGTTCTTGGAAGCCAAGTTCCTTATGGAAGGAATGACGCATAGAATAGTTGAATTTGATAAGGATCAAGATCCACAAGCCGATACACGTTTGGTTGACACTAGCAATCAATAAGAGGTTGTTGATCATGATCAAGAGGTTGATCAATACACACAAAACGTTCGCTGATCTGGTAAAGTTAGCATTTCACATGAAAGATATGGATTTTTCATAGATGGATGCTACGTTGTTGACTCCGAAGAGCCAACTACATACCATGATGCAATGTCCAATTCGAATTGTGACATGTGGCTAGGAGCCATGAACGTAAAGATGCAATCCATGTATGACAACCAAGTTTGGGAATTGGTTGACTCTTCACTTAACTCCAAACCGGTTGGATGCAAGTGGGTTTTCAAGAAGAAAACTGACATGCATGGAAACTTGGATACTTACAAGGCATGACTTGTAGCAAAAGGTTTCACTCGAAGTCAAAGGGTTGATTATGATGATACCTTCTCACCAATGGCAATGCTAAAGTCATCCTGATAAAGTATGCAAGTAAAAGATATCAATCTATGGATTGAGACAAGCATCGAGAAGTTGGAATCAACGTTTTGATAAAAAGATCAAGAAATTGGGTTTCATCAAGAATGCTGACGAGGATTGTGTGTATCAAGGGGCTAGTGGGAGTGTAATTACGTTCTTAGTATTGTATGTTGATGACATACTACATTTGGAAATTGTTTTTCCAAAAGGGATCTCCGTGAAGCCGTCTATATTTTGGAAATAAAGATCTATAGGGATAGATCGAGACGGTTGATAGGGTTAAACCAAAGTGCATACATTGATAAAATCTTGAAAAGGTTCAAGATGGTAAACTCTAAGAAAGGTATAGTACCTATTCAAAGAGGGACAATATTGAGTGCATCTCAATGTCCAAGCTTAAAGGATGAGCAACATTGTATGAAGGACATCCCATATGCGTCTGCTATAGGATCCATCATATATGCGATGATATGCACTAGACTGGACATGTCATGCACATTAAGCATGACAAGTAGATATCAGCATAATCCAAGTAAACAGCCATTGGATGGCTGTTGAAGGTATATTGGAATACCTTAGGAAGACTAAGGATCTGTTTCTAATATACAGATCTGATGAAGAGGAACTAGTTGTAAAGGGATACACGAATGCTAGTTTCCAAACTGATCAAGATGATCCTCGATCACAATCGGGGTACGTTTCCATTATGAATAGGGTAGCATTGTCCACTACAGAATTCGAATACATAGCCGCCTCATTAGCAGCTTGGGAAGCTGCATGGATAAAAAGGTTTATCACCAATCTAAGGATGGTCTCTACCATTCAAGACCCCTTAGAAATCTTTTGTCATGACGAGGGTGTGATTGTTCAAATCAAGGAACCCCGTGCACATCAAAAGATTAGGTACAATGAGCGGAAATTCAACTACATAAGGGATGAAGTTGAAAAGGGAAAGATATGTATTCGCAAAGTTCACTTTGATCAAAACATTGCGGATCCACTCACGAAGCTCCTTGAAAGGGCAAAGCATGAAAGTCATACTTGTGCCTCAGGACTTTGATATTCTAGTGATTGGAATTGATCTGTTTAGTATTAATATTATTAATATGGAACAATTGTAATACTTAACTTATCTATGTATTTACGATATTTTAAGTGATGTTCCCTTTTAGCATGTTTACATCCATGAATAATTTTATTATTCTAAATGTCCGTAGTCGGTCATATTTGTGGGAACAAATATGAATGTAAGACTATTATGAACTTGGATTGGTGGATATTCATAAGGCATGGATATAGAGCAATTGGTTGCTGCCAAGGTTCATAGATATTAGTGGGATACGAATATTGGACTGACCCGCATCTCAAATCTTACTACATGGAATCTTGTTGATGATCATAAGTAGATTTGAGTAAAGGCGAATATCATTTGGTATCCTCCGACCTGAGATACATATTGGGTTTTGATATTCACCAAGTGTTATACCTTGAGCTAGTTCTTCACTGATATGAAATAATTGTCAGTACATAAGGCTATGTTCAAGTATGACATAAGGTGATTGTGAGAAACGTATGTAGTCAAGATGGGATTTGTTCCTCTTATTCGTTGAGAGTATGATGTCTAAGGCCTGATTAAGTTAAATCAACAAGGAATGATCATTCTGTGTCCTTGGATTTAACATGACATCTGAACAAAAGGATAGATGATTGATTCACCTAAAACATATTCAAGTAAGGTACTTGAAAAGGATGATGTTATTGAATGGCACTTAGTCATATACATTAGGGGTAGCAAACCGTTGCTAGGCGTTATTTGCTGCTTGCATCAATTTTCTATGAGTCTTGTGCAAGTGGGAGATTGAAGGAATTGATCTGCCCAAGATACATATTAAATTGATGTGGCTAGTGTAATATGATCCAAGCCGGGTCATACCCAATAAGAAGCCAAACAAACACCAAAAGTTAATTTATTTGTTGATAAGATCATACAAATAAATAATGACACCAATTTAGAAAATTAGATTTTCTAAATTATAGCTTTTGTAGATGAACATCATTATATATATAATTTGTTCATAAAAGATTATTTGTACATTATTTAAATTAGTTAAAGAATGGCAAATAATAATGTGTGTTGTTTTTATAAAATTAAAATGGTTTTAATTTTTATAAAACAATGGATGTGATTGTATATATATTTTAGATATATTTGAAATGAGTGGGAAGACCAAAAGGGCATTAATTCGGCCGCCCTTGGTCTTGTATACATGAATGTTTATTGATTCCAAGACATGCAAGTCTTGGTTCAATGAATACCCATTCTTTTCTACACATCAAAAAAACACACACACCAAAAAGCTCTCTCACTCTACTCTCTCCTCTACTCTACGGTTTTGAGCAAGAAAAAGGGAGCAGAATTTTTCAGCTTAATGCAAAAGAGTTTTGTAGCTGAAAATCGTGTCAAGAATCCTAGCAAAATGGTGTTTTTGAAGGCTTGTGGGTATGAGCACTTGATGACATCTACACTTGATGTCTTGGTCATTCAATGGCAGCTGCATGTTCACTTTGTTCACGTTTTCAGCATCTTTGAATGATGGTTTTTCAGCCACGTTTTGACAGCATACAAAGAGCTGCATGTTCACTGTTGTTCACGTTTTCAGCAGCTTTGGGTGTTGGCTTTTCAGCCACATTTTGACAGCATACAAAGAGGATGAATAAGGTAGTTCATCTTCATCATACATCCACGACTTTGACAGTTTCATCCACGTTTTTGACAGCCTCTAAAGGTAGTTCATTGTATTGATTTGGTTGTTTTGTTTGCTTCTTGATAACTAATCTATTCACATATATATGATCCTTTGTCTTTGGGTTTGTTGAAACAATATTATGAACTTTAATTTTCAGATTATAGAATACGAAATTAAGTTCATATTCCGCTGCGTTTTCTTGTTTAAAATGGTTAAACAACATTGTTTAGGTCCAACAAACCCAACAAACTCGTGACGGGAGGCAAACATAACACAGTCAGCTTCAATGTCGAAATCACTATGTATTAATATCGTTTGTTAATGGACTAGCTAGCTATTACAATGCACATGCTTAATTATACGCTATTGATAAACTGTTATGTTTATACGCTACTGATAACTGTTATGTTTATACACACTTGATAAACTGTTATGTTTATGCGCAAACTCTTGAACTCACCAACCATGTGTTGACTTTTAGTATGCTATTCTCAGGTCATTAAGCTGGATTGCTGATAGGAGCACTTCACGAGTCAGCATGCATATTTTTTTAGAGATTTATAACTACCCGTCTTTTACTTATGGTTTAAACTATTTGGTTGGCACTTGTTTTGTCATATGGTACTTTCATATGTTTTGGGATTGTTTTATTTACTTTACGCTTCCGCAGGTCTTTTAAAGTTTAAACTCTGGTTGATTTACATTAAACGTAGCATATAGAGTCGTTCCGAGTAACTATTGACTGTGATCCTGTTTTGTTCACATGCCTCGCGGTAAAACTCCGCACGTGGATTTTGAGGGTGTGACAGATAATGTGACATCCGGTAATTTTCCGTTACCAAACTCCGTTAGTTTCGTTAAGTTTTGCATACACGTGTCGTAAGCACACACTAGTTGTCGTTTGACGTTGGTGACTTAAAGATAAGTAATAATGTTAATTTAATAATAATCTAGTTGGAAAGATGATTATTATGTTATGTTTATATTTTTACGCGATTTAAAGACTATTTGAGAATTTTATCGCGTAACGCGGAAACGCGTGTGTTAATTCGTATATTCCGTGTTTTATAAAGATAAAAATATATATGATTATTACTAGTTTATATATTTGTTAGATGGTTAAAAATGCTTTTAAAAGAAGTTAAAAGCTGAAATTTTTATAAAATTACAAATTATATGGGTTTAGAATGTAATTAGGATTAAATAAATTAAACAAATCAAAAATCCCAACCCTAATCCCCCCCTACGGCCGCGACCAGCCTTCTTCCCCTCTCCCTTTGCGAAATCGACCAAGAACAAGCAGCAAGCCACGGATTTGATCGAGTTCTAGGCGATACAACAAGTTTATCACATCAAATCTTGTTCTCCTTTGCGAATTAAGGTTAGATTATGTTCTTTTTGTGTGTTTTTGGTTATGGCCGAACCCTACACTCGAAATTGATGTTCTTGGGGGCTGAAATCTTGATGTTTGTTGATATTAGTATGTTAGTTGAATTGATTACATGTTGTTTAACGTTGGTTATACATGAATTGTATGTTGTTAGTGGATTGATCATGAACTTTGGTGGTTATGAACCCTAATTCGAGATTGATGATTATAACATGGAATTGATGATTGTTTGATGTTGTTAGGAAGTTAATTAGGTTGTATGAATGCTAGAAAACATGGATTTTACAAGAAATTGGTGAATTGAAGGATTGTTCATAGGTTACTAATAATAGTAACTTTATTTGTATGTAATGTTGAGTTGTTAATGTGTTGATGTTATAGGTATGTTTATGATGATAATTGGATGTTGGATTGTTGCTATGAACATTGGTAATTCAAGATTACATGCTAGAATCCATATATTACTAAAGATAGTAACTTTTTGAGTATGAAATCTATGAATCATGTTAGTTAGATGTTGTAGATCATGTCTAGGTATGATATGAACTTGTTATGGTATATTATTGATGAATGCATGTATACATTGGGTGTATAATGGATTTTGGGTATTACTTTCCCAAAGGGAAACTTTATTGTGCATGAACTTTGGATATTGGAAATTTGACTTGTTCATGGTTTTAGGGTCATGCTAGAACGATTGTTATGAATGTCTAAAGTGGTAGAATCTATTAATTGGGTTGTATGGAATGTTTATTTGATTATTGGATGATTATTGCACTTTGATGGTCATGTATGGTTTGGGATGTTGATTAGTAACTAGGACATCATGTTTGGGACTGGAATTGATCATCCTAATGTATGTTGCATGTATTAGGCATCTTGTATGCGTTGTGAATAGTATGAATGACTTTTTGATAAATTATCTGTTTTGACCCATATATGCTAAATCATGGCTATAGGTCATGTAAGTAGGTTATGCATGATCTAACCTGTTATATGATACACTAGTTATGTTATAAACACACTGAGCATGCTGGATGCTAAGGAATTGGACAACTTGTATGATATGTGCATAGTATGATGATTTAAGCAATGTATTAGGAATGTAGCACCAAATGTGATTCATTGGAATGTTAAACATGTATACTTAAATGGTTTACAACGCATAATGTCACCAACGGGTCAAACGGGTCAACTAGGTCACATGTATGTTGTTTTTATAGAACCTGAGTTCTTTGTTTGTAGAACACTTAAGGTTTCTCTTGGGATTTCTGTGTACATGTACTTATGTACTTGTGTGTTCTAGGTAACCTTTGAAGGTTGTCTTTCCACTCGTCCTTGTCAAGTTAAACCTTACTTGTCTAACACGCGTATCAGGTGAGTTCATGCCCCACTGTTTTATTAAATCTCTTTTGGGGGAGATAGCATACTGGTAAATTTACAACGCTTTATATATTTAAGATGTGTATGATATTAATATAGTGCTGTTTATTATGATAAAGTCCTCACACTTTCGAATTGTTAATATTGGATAGCGGGGAAACTTGGGTAGTACTACTGGGTCTGACGAGCCCCACCTGTGTGACTCGAGGTCAACCGGGTGCAATTTGTCCTATGATTATTCGTCACGATATGATGAAGTCATGACGGGAGGCAAACATAACACAGTCAGCTTCAATGTCGAAATCACTATGTATTAATATCGTTTGTTAATGGACTAGCTAGCTATTACAATGCACATGCTTAATTATACGCTATTGATAAACTGTTATGTTTATACGCTACTGATAAACTGTTATGTTTATACACACTTGATAAACTGTTATGTTTATGCGCAAACTCTTGAACTCACCAACCATGTGTTGACTTTTTAGTATGCTATTCTCAGGTCATTAAGCTGGATTGCTGATAGGAGCACTTCACGAGTCAGCATGCATATTTTTTTAGAGATTTATAACTACCCGTCTTTTACTTATGGTTTAAACTATTTGGTTGGCACTTGTTTTGCCATATGGTACTTTCATATGTTTGGGATTGTTTTATTTACTTTACGCTTCCGCAGGTCATTTAAAGTTTAAACTCTGGTTGATTTACATTAAACGTAGCATATAGAGTCGTTCCGAGTAACTATTGACTGTGATCCTGGTTTGTTCACACGCCTCGCGGTAAAACTCCGCACGTGGATTTTGAGGGTGTGACATCATTCATAACCATAAAACATCCAAACTCATACATACATACATACATACGGTTATATACATAACAATTATAAAAATAGTTTTGTATGCATTTTCAGCCCTGAAAATCTTTAAAACATGTAAAATATGGGGTCTAGAAACTCACCTAAGCTGCTTCCAAGCTTAACCTCTTTGAACTCGAACTTTTCAGATGTTTCTAACACCTAAACACGTCCAAAACACATACCCGAACACATACATACATATGAGAACATATAAAAGCCGGTTTTATAGCCAAAAATCCATAAAAACTAATTCAATTACACTAAATTTGCTTACCTTATACGAATTCAGCTGTTTCTCTCTCTAGAACTGAAGCCTTTCTGCTTTCTCTCTCTAAAATATCGAGCAGTGGGTGTAGCAGGGTAGTTGTGGGCGGCCATGCCACCTTTTAAACAAAATAATATTATTATTTTGTCCTATTTACACTTAACCCCCTCAACTTTGGCTTCCTTTCTTTCTTACAAAAATACTTTTCTTTTCTTTTCTCATTTCTTTTCCTTTCTTTTATTTGACAAAATTTTCCGGGTGTTACATTTGGGGATTAGGATTGTGCTGGATTTGCCAAAATTTAAGGAGTAGGAGGGGATAATTATGTTTTTGACTAAAATGCGCTTTAACTTTGTTTATAATTATGCCACATGTCATGATCTTATTGCTTTTTATCATACTTAGGGAAAACTTATTTCTTATTTGAATATATATATATATATATATATAATATAGATGGGGTATAGAGGAAAGAAAAAAAAAACTAAATGAAAAATAAATGGTAAAATTGAACGGTAAAAAACAGTAAAAATAAAGGGTAGGAGTAGGACTTACAGATAAGTGATCGTAGCGGATAGTTAAGGGAACAAGGAAATCTTCACCAAATAAGTAGATTTATGCACTGACTTGAGGTAAAGAAGGGTAAAAAAGACCCTTTTTTAATAGTGTAACACCCGGATATTTTCCTTGAAGCCGACAAAGGAAGAAAAAGAAATAAAGTCCAAAGTCGGGGGACCAAACTCGCCAATGTGAGAAAGTCGGGTAAGCGGGGGTATTTAAAGGGAGAGGGCAGCCCTTACCCTCTCCCCACACTCACAACCATCAGCTATAGAGAGAAAAAGAAGAGAAAAGGGAGAAGAGAAGAGAAAGGGGTTGGTTCGAGTGGATTCAAGAGAGCAAAATCGTCATGTAGCGGGTCTAAACGAAGCTCTTCTTCTTGGTGTAGTTTGTGTGAGTTCTAGGACTCCTATTTTACTCGTTTTCAACTGATTTGGGGCTGGAACACATATTAAACCCGTTTTTGTTTGTGTGTGTTTGACCCATTGGGTGTGTTTGTGTGTGATGTGTTTGGAGTTGTTTACGGGCTTGTGTGTGCTTGAATGGTGTTGTAGTATGCATTCTTAGGGTTTAGGATGATTGATTTGGGCTTAGAATGGGTTTGGATGAGCTTGTGGCAGATTGGGTTCGGGATGAACTACATTCTGCATCAGTTAGGGCTAGGCGACCGACTGGAGGCCATACGGCCGACTAGAGTGCGATTGAGGTTCAGTTGCACGATTGGGGTTCAATCGCATGACTGTAGGGCCAGTCGCATGGGGAGTCATGCGATTGAGAGCCCATTCGCATAGTGTTCATCCGCATAAGGTCCATTCGCATAGTGTTCAACCACATGAGGTCCATTCGCATGATTGGGTGTTCATCCGCATTGGTGTTCATCCGCATAGGTCCATTCGCATGATGTTCAGTCGCATGGAGGCCATGCGACTGAAGGGTGCCCATACGCACGAATAGGGCTGTTGTACCCAAGGAGGAGCATAGTTTAATTACTGACTTTCGGGGGAAAGTTTAGATGTAAGTTTTGACGTGGAAGTTCCCGTAGGTATATGTACGATGACAATTGAGGTCTTAGAGGGTATATTGGGCATGATGATGTTGCATGTTTATGCGTGATGTATGTTATGTATGTATGATGATGCCTTGTATGATGACGCTACTGTGTACGTTGATGTTCCTTATTATGATGTATGTTTATCTTTCCCGTGGCTTTACATGTTATGTTAATGAATGAAATGAAAAGTATTACGTAACGTAAAGTGGAAGATAATGAAAAGAGGAACGAACGAAAGAATGCATGCATTAATGAACGAATGAATGAATGTAAGAAAGGCTTGCAAGCAAATGTATGGAGGTGCACACCCGATGAAGGTGTTAGCTCAACGGTGTGCGGGTTAGCTACCCCGAAGGATGCACACTGGGGTACAATCTTTGTGATTGACCATATGTATGGGATCCTTGCCGCTTGCCCTAGGTGACTGGATCAGCTTCGTGCACAATGTTCGTGATTTAATTACCACAGGTCCAGCATCATCTTCGTGCACAATGTTCGGGGTATAGCATATGGCATTGATCCAAAACGAAAGAGGAAAGATAAAGTGATGAATGTACTTACCCTAGGTACTGGAGCCAGCTCTGTGCCCAATGTTCGAGGTCTATGAAAGACCTCAGGCTCAGTTACCCGCTTCGTGCATAATGTTCGGGGTAACGTACATGTCATCAAAAGTAATGAACGTACGAATGAAAGTAAGAATTTATGAATGAATGTGAATGAAAGTAACGAATGTGAATGGTAATGACGTATGTTGAATGAACGAAAGTTAAAGAATGAATGAATGAAAGAAATGAACGGATGAAGTGTAATAACAAAGTACGAACGGGATCCTTGTCACTCGACCTCAGTAATCATGGCTGCGTGCCATGAGGAGGGTAAAGTTTGACAGGATCTAGTAGAAGTAAAAGAAAATGAATGACGAAGATAATAATGATATTACTTATGTGTACGTATGATGTGTGATCGCATGAAAGTAAAGAACGGTTTTAACGAAAGGAAAGTATGTTTTAATTATAAAACTAGAACTCACTCAGCAACATTGACTTTTTATGTGTTTCCAGTTGGCAGGTAAGGTTGTTGAGGATGGCACGGGGCGGCTACTCAGCTCTTTTGGATGGCATCCATTTATATAATGCTTTTGTGATATAATGCAACAATATATATTTTGTAGTTGATTAACGATGTATTATTTTGCAAAAGCTTTTATGATGAAATGAGATGTCATTTTGATCGATTCCGCTGTGATGTTTATTAAAGTTAACAGAAATGTATGTTTTTGTGCGATGATCAACCAGCTGTAAGCGTCCCGGGAACGGGGCCTTACAAATAGGTATATGAAGTATAATATGAAGAACAAGGGATTAAACTAAGAATTGAAGGATAAGCTAAGGAGTGTCTAAGGAGATTTAGTGTGCCATGAAAACTAGAAGAGAGCAAAAGTTTTTTATTGATTGCTTGGTATTGTTTTACAATAAAGGGAATGCCCTTTATTTATAGGGCAGATACATGCACTATTCTATATTCAAAAAGAAAAAAAAACGACTATAGTTCAAAGTTAATAAAATGACAAATTACATTATTCATAATGGAATAAATGAATCATGTCAGGAGCGTTTGTTTTTAAGCCATTGATTCCACTAGGAGCTGTCTTCCATTAGTATTAAGTGGATGTTTGACCGTGTAATGGTGATTCCACTAGGGCACTAGGGACTGTCTTCCATGTGCGATTAAACTTGTTAAAAAACTCTATAAGTGCTGCCTATAGAGGCTGTGTAACACCCCAAATATCAGATTAGATGAAGAAAAATAAAAATAAGAAAAGAAAAATAAAGTATCTTGGAAGGAAATGAAAAGGAGGAAAAGTGGAGGGGGGCTTTGTGTAAAAAGTACAAAGAAAAGACAAATATCTGATACTTATGGGGATGGCTGCCCACTCTTCACTTACAACACCAAATCGTCGAACACTCTAGAGAGAGAAAGAGCAGAATACAAGATTTTGAAGGAAGAACAAGAAGAAGAAGGCTGATTCGAGGAACAAGTTCCCACGCAACCGGTTTTGAAGAAGCCATACTCGTAGCAACACAAGGTGAGTTCTAAGACCCCTATTTTACCCGTTTTTGAATGATTTTGGGGCTGGAACACATTGTACAACAGTTTTCGAGCTTTGGGTGCTAAATCTATGTATGTATGTACGAGTATATGTGTGTATGGTCTGTTCAGGTTGCTATGCATACTGTTTATGAGATTTCTAGGGCTGACATATGAATTACAACATGTTGTTCGATTTCGTACTGTTAACGTATGATTTAAAAGTCCTTCCTATGATGTGTCCGAGGTTTAGCCTGTTCTAAGCGTGTATTATGATAGATCTGTGCTAATGTATGTTGAGATGACGATTAAGACTCGAAAAACAGCATAGGTCGAGGTGCAGGGTAAACTGCTCATCCGCATGGACTAATGCGAATGACCAAGGGAAATGCGGCCAAGGCATTGGGCAACCGCATTAACTAATGCGGGCATTCAACGAAATGCGGATAAGGCATTTGCCTACCCGCATCAACTAATGAGGACGACTGAAAGAAATGCGGCTAAGGCATTTCACAGCCGCATTGACTAATGCGGACAAGTCAGGAAATGCGGCTAAGGCAAACAATCATCCGCAATAACTAATGCGGATGACTAATGAATTGTGGCCAAGGGTTTTACCCATCCGCATTAACTAATGCGGGTAGTCACGAAATGCGGATGTACAGAGAGGGAAATGCGGGTACACCCTTAGGGAAGTTCTGACTTTTGAGAAGATGAGTAATGTAGGCTTTGACCTAAGGGATTCCCGAGGATTATGTAAGTTGACTTTTGAGATCATGGATGGTATGATGATGTGTGCTTGATGGTCATGCATGGTGTATGTTATGTATGTATGATGCCTTGTATGACGATGCATGAATGATATATGTATGTTCCTTATGACATTGTATGTTTTCTTTCCAAACCTTTACGTATTATGATAATGAATGAACAAAGTATTATGTAACGTAAAGTGAAAGATAACGAAAGAGGAACATGATGACGAATGCATGTATTAATGAATGAATGAAAAAGAAATATGATGACGAATACATGCATTAATGAACGAACGAAAGAAGCTTGCAAGCATTGGATAAGGAAAACGGGTCCTTCTTTGTGATTGACCATATGTATGGAGCCTCTACCGCTTACCTCTAGTACTATGGCATACACTTGCTGTTCATTTAATGACATCGGCCTAGTAGCTAAGACTGATTGAGGTATAGCATACGGTATTGGTACAAAAGATATCCAATGTGCAAGTTAAGATGTAAAGAACGAATGAATGAACGAACGAAAGAAGCTTGCAAGCATTGGATATGGAAAACGGGTCATTCTTTGTGATTGACCATATGTATGGTGCCTCTACCGCTTACCTCTAGTACTGTGGCATACGCTTGCTGTTCATTTAATGACTTCGGCCCAGTAGCTAAGACTGATTGAGGTATAGCATAAGGTATTGGTACAAAAGATATCCAATGTGCAAGTTAAGATGTAAAGAACAAATGAATGAACGAACGAAAGAGATAATAAAGATATTACCTATGTGTATGTATGATGAAATAAGAATGTACTTTTATCGATTCCGCTGCAATTTTTCTACTTAGTATATGTAAACTATGTGTTTGATGCGCAATGAATGACCAACTGTAAGCGTCCCGGGGACGGGGCCTTACAGGCTGGGTACCTGGATCGTTATTTTCTTCTTCCTTAGAGTCTGATAGATTTATAATATGTTTTAATTCGAGCATATCACTTTCTCCTACAAATGGTAGAAGCACACTCCAGTTTTGTTTAGCATATATCTGTATATAATGCCCTTCAGCAAGAAGCCTAAATTGTTTCCAATGAAAGTAGTCCGGTAGATCTGGGGTTTGCTGATGTTTTTGAATGAACTT